>JNEN01001277.1:0-203247 GCA_000697355.1 Syncephalastrum monosporum B8922
TTTTTTTTTTTTTTTTTTTTTTTTTTTTTTTTTTTTTTTTTTTTACCATCAACTTGACCAACAGCTCGAATGCTTGAATCCAATAAAATCGTTCTTCCCATCGATGAGGTATAATAGCTGTGCGCTCCAACAAGCACGCCCATCGGTTGTCCATGATCAATGTTGAAAGTAGAGACAGCTTGAATCCGACAAATTGGATGCCAATCAACCGACGTTTTAGGAACGTGGCGTATGCGGCTTGCGGGTAACGCGCCTTTTCATGATGCAGGCAGAGAGCCGTGTACTCCAGTAGTTTGATCGTGTCTTCATTCGTGTGGGTGCTATCGTCCAGACTGAGGGGAGGGAAAAAAGGATGAGCGATGCACTTTCTACTAGTCCAAAGAAATCTTACCCGGACGACTCAATCAAAACGCGTTCAATCTCATCCACGGTGGTCATACCAATGCCATCCAGCAATTTTCCTGCTTGAGGAATCGCCAAACCCTTCTCGCACCTAATATACTTGATTAATGGCGAATGTATATTGTTTCAAATCTTACCAAACAAATGCAACGTTGCCTAAGACGGACGACAAGTACTTGAACAGCGGCACAATGTTTTCAACAAAGGGAGTTCGTTCATTGGTGCGTGTTGGATAGTCAGGCTTCTTGCAATTGGCCGTGAAATCCGTCATAACAAGCCGAATGAGCTCGATCAGGTCTTTATCGTCTTGGGAGACATCATTATCCGAGTCTGTCCACAGCCATGAGCGCCATTCGTTCAAAGGCAGACTAAGCAAATCTTTCAGAAACTGAAAGCCGGCTGGGCGTTTGAGCAACGAAGCATTAGCTGCCTGATCATCCTTGTTCTGCTCATATTGATCAATGAGTTGCTGAGGAGTGTTCATGGTATGGCGATCATGCATCTTGATCGCGTACAGCGGCGATAGCTTGACGGAATCCGCATCCGACACGTGCGACTTGTGTGTCGAGATGGATGGCTTCATCTGTGGAATGATGCTGTATGACTTGCTCCCCTTCTTGATCTGGATGCCATCCTGATAAATAAATGACTGAATAAATACAAATATTCTGCTAGTCTTCTTATTGTCCCAATCCAGCTTACACGGCTGGCAATATTGTCGTCAGCTTTACGCTTCTGGTTTGTCTGTTGGTTGATCGTGATGCATCCGTTCGAATTCCAGGTGTCGGCGATCTTGCTCGTGCTACTGGATGCAGTAACTGGCTTATCGTTCATCAAATTTGAAAAGGCCTATGAACAAAGTTTATCAGCAACACATAGACACAGATACACACTTACTTTCAAAGTGGTCAACATATCCTTGGCAAACTTGCTCAACTTCGGCTTGGTGTTCATCAAAGTTATCAAATCGGTCTGTATCAGTTTGACCAGCTCACTGTTGCAAACAGTGGGATGTTCTTTTCGATACAGGGTAAAAGCTGCATCTAAATCCCACAAGCCTGGCTTTTCTCGGCTAAAGTAATCAAAACCAGATTTGTATAATGTCATTTGACGAGAAGGAATGAGACACACAGTAAGAGAAAAAGGTGGAAGTGGAGTTGAGACGCTTGGGTGGGGATTAAATTCCTTTTCTTCCTCTTATTTCTTTATTTGATTATGCCTCACCTACTGGATGCCCTGTTGCTTTTGCCACCACCTCTGCTGTATTCATGCAAGAGCCGGTGGAATCACAAAACAATAGACCATCTTTCCATGTTCACCTGCTGGATGCCCTGTTGCTTTTGCCACCACCTCTGCTGTATTCATGCAAGAGCCGGTGGAATCACAAAACAATAGACCATCTTTCCATGTTCACCTGCTGGATGCCCTGTTGCTTTTGCCACCACCTCTGCTGTATTCATGCAAGAGCCGGTGGAATCACAAAACAATAGACCATCTTTCCATGTTCACCTGCTGGATGCCCTGTTGCTTTTGCCACCACCTCTGCTGTATTCATGCAAGAGCCGGTGGAATCACAAAACAATAGACCATCTTTCCATGTTCACCTGCTGGATGCCCTGTTGCTTTTGCCACCACCTCTGCTGTATTCATGCAAGAGCCGGTGGAATCACAAAACAATAGACCATCTTTCCATGTTCACCTGCTGGATGCCCTGTTGCTTTTGCCACCACCTCTGCTGTATTCATGCAAGAGCCGGTGGAATCACAAAACAATAGACCATCTGAGCGTGTTATTCGAATCTTTGAAGCTGGTGGGGTTCTCTTGACAGCGTCCGTCAGGTCCCTTTGATCATCCCTTACATGTCACCCTGTTGGATGCCCTTTCACTTTTGCTGCTACCTCTTTCTTGGAAGGAGCCAGCAGAATCACAAAATGGAAGACCACCTTCACGCCGAGTGTTTGGCCTTGACCCCTAGTTGTTTCTGCAACTGGCGCCCAAGGCTTTGGATGTAATGAGAGACCAAAATGACGTTGCCAGTGTTCTCCATCAGTCAGCACATCATGTAAGCTTTACAGTATTAAGTTTGAATCAAATAGCGTCTCCATTCTTTTTTTTTTTCTCTATTCCCTTAGAACGGCAACCATTTCTTCTACAAATAGCAAGTAATGAGAGCAGTTTGTGCCATGTGGCAGTCCCCGGTCTTTTCCAGAAGCAATAAGACCATACATCGACAGGCAGCCAATCACGCTTAAATTGATACTTCGTTGTGTAGGTACAGTGATATTAGCTGGTGTGCCTTTCTTAGACCAAGCAACAGGCCGAACCATGTTTTTCAGAAAACCACTTTCGTCTACAAAAACGCATTGTCGCTTAAAATCAATCTTGCGCTCCATGATATTATATATTCCACAAATTGTCGTCGTTTTTCAAGAATGTCCTCAGAGTTCCGGGCAGCTACGCGAGCTTGCGTACGAGTCAATGAGAACGACAGTCTCTCTGTGATATGTCTATAAACCGTTGATTCGTGAATTGATAACCCTTCGAACCCGTCGCAAAGTGAGGTTGTCGCTTCCTTAACAATACAAGTTGGATTCGTTTCAACGTATTCCTCGAGGAATTGTGAGTGGTCGTCGCTCAGTTTCGCGTCATTTAAAAGAACTGGGCGACTTGCTTTGGGGTGTACTTTGTGAGTGTCCACACAAGAATTTTTGGTTCTATCAAGTCAGATTCTGGGTCTGTCATAAATATTTCTTTCGTCTGCTGTATAGGCATAACGTCCTCATCGTCTGACATAGGGTCGTCGTCTATCGTTTCCAAACGATATAGCGTGTCAATAGTCACGCCAGTCTCTCCATCAAGTTCTCTATCTAAACCGTCGCGCAGATAGTCTCCTGACGGAAGATAGTGATAGAATATTATATTGCTGTTTGTCATATGAATTTTCAAAAGAAAGAAAAGTGGATAACAGAAATGGGCAGAGTGGAACAGCACATTCGCGGACGGAGTTGTCGATTTAATCGCACAACTTTGTTTATTGGACAGTCGAAAAAGTGGATTTGCCCCTCCCCCCAGCTTTGTGTATTTTTAAACGCAAAACTCTGTACTAGATAACTACATCAAATACGCAGCTGGTTACATATCAGGCAGCTTACGAGCCCGCACGACATGTTTGTAACCAGATAGCATAGTAAGATTACAGTAAATATACAGGAGAGGAAGGAACGGCAGCAGCGAGCGACGTACTGCAGTCATTATTGCTTACAATACCACTACTCCTGAAAGAAAATAACATAGCAACTTTTAAAGGATGGCTGTTACCATGGTGACAGTCCACGTACGCTGATATAGTGAACGAGGGAGCTTGTAATACTCTACAAGCGCTGATGGTCCAATCCAAGAAGACCACTTCGTTACGCATTTCCGTATTTGGGCAGCACACCGAGTGGTGAATTTACGAGTCACTTCTTTGCCAAAAATTTGGGAGTGACCGCAGCACCTTTTTTTCTTTTGTTTCTTGCCACAAAAGACCATCTTTCCATGTTCACCTACTTGATGCCCTGTTGCTTTTGCCACCACCTCTGCTGTATTCATGCAAGAGCCGGTGGAATCACAAAACAATAGACCATCTTTCCATGTTCACCTGCTGGATGCCCTGTTGCTTTTGCCACCACCTCTGCTGTATTCATGCAAGAGCCGGTGGAATCACAAAACAATAGACCATCTTTCCATGTTCACCTGCTGGATGCCCTGTTGCTTTTGCCACCACCTCTGCTGTATTCATGCAAGAGCCGGTGGAATCACAAAACAATAGACCATCTTTCCATGTTCACCTGCTGGATGCCCTGTTGCTTTTGCCACCACCTCTGCTGTATTCATGCAAGAGCCGGTGGAATCACAAAACAATAGACCATCTTTCCATGTTCACCTGCTGGATGCCCTGTTGCTTTTGCCACCACCTCTGCTGTATTCATGCAAGAGCCGGTGGAATCACAAAACAATAGACCATCTTTCCATGTTCACCTGCTGGATGCCCTGTTGCTTTTGCCACCACCTCTGCTGTATTCATGCAAGAGCCGGTGGAATCACAAAACAATAGACCATCTGAGCGTGTTATTCGAATCTTTGAAGCTGGTGGGGTTCTCTTGACAGCGTCCGTCAGGTCCCTTTGATCATCCCTTACATGTCACCCTGTTGGATGCCCTTTCACTTTTGCTGCTACCTCTTTCTTGGAAGGAGCCAGCAGAATCACAAAATGGAAGACCACCTTCACGCCGAGTGTTTGGCCTTGACCCCTAGTTGTTTCTGCAACTGGCGCCCAAGGCTTTGGATGTAATGAGAGACCAAAATGACGTTGCCAGTGTTCTCCATCAGTCAGCACATCATGTAAGCTTTACAGTATTAAGTTTGAATCAAATAGCGTCTCCATTCTTTGTTTTTTCTATTCCCTTAGACAATTACGACTCGAAATTACACAGTTGAAAATCGGCAACACATTTTATAGGATGAATCGCTCCCCATTCAGTAGCCAGCATCTGTACTCATTGCAAACAAAAGACATATTTGGTGCTATGAAAGCCACGGTTATTCTGCTTTAATGTTCCGAACGTGATCCGATGACCCACCCACCTTGGCTTAATCTGGATTATTAGATGTGTCGTGCTATAATCTTCAAGCATCATCCCGTTTAACACTGCTTGGCTAAGCTGACATTGAAGAAATAAAAGAAAATTATACTGGATACTTCATACATTCGTACGAGAAACCTATTTGTTTTCTTAGAGCTTTACAAACGCACTCAAAAAGAGCTTACCTTGGGACAAGGCCAAAAATGTAGACGCACTTCAAATATGTATAGACATTTAATCTTTATTGATATATGCATATCATATGTTTTGCATATTAAGACATTTACAAAAGTAACTCTGTGAACGTCTAATCCACCCACGGCAGTTTTTGGGAGTCACCGTCAAGCTTGCTTCCTTTATACGTTCTGCTAAATTTTCGTTGGGTTTCAATGGTGTCTTGCGAACAGCAGACTTGATTTTTGCCCAACACTCCTCAATTGGATTCAAATCTGGCGAGTAGGGAGGTAAAAAAAGAGCTTCATGCCCACGCTTTTCAATTGCTTGGAGAACTTGTTTGGTCTTGTGAATGCTTGCGTTGTCCATTATAATATACATATTATGAAGCCCAAGTTTGCGTAGAACGGCAACCATTTCTTCTACAAATAGCAAGTAATGAGAGCAGTTTGTGCCATGTGGCAGTCCCCGGTCTTTTCCAGAAGCAATAAGACCATACATCGACAGGCAGCCAATCACGCTTAAATTGATACTTCGTTGTGTAGGTACAGTGATATTAGCTGGTGTGCCTTTCTTAGACCAAGCAACAGGCCGAACCATGTTTTTCAGAAAACCACTTTCGTCTACAAAAACGCATTGTCGCTTAAAATCAATCTTGCGCTCCATGATATTATATATTCCACAAATTGTCGTCGTTTTTCAAGAATGTCCTCAGAGTTCCGGGCAGCTACGCGAGCTTGCGTACGAGTCAATGAGAACGACAGTCTCTCTGTGATATGTCTATAAACCGTTGATTCGTGAATTGATAACCCTTCGAACCCGTCGCAAAGTGAGGTTGTCGCTTCCTTAACAATACAAGTTGGATTCGTTTCAACGTATTCCTCGAGGAATTGTGAGTGGTCGTCGCTCAGTTTCGCGTCATTTAAAAGAACTGGGCGACTTGCTTTGGGGTGTACTTTGTGAGTGTCCACACAAGATTTTTTGGTTCTACCAAGTCACCAAAGCGCCACTCTGTACATTATTTCTTTTTGTGGATTTCTTGATCTGTCCCACGCGGGGGATCAATCTCTGTTTGGAATTCCTGGCTAGATACCTAGGTGGATGGTATTACGTACCTGCTTAAATGCAATGCGTTCCTTTTCAAACGATCCCTCGCTTTATCTTATCAAACAACGTTTATATTTGGCACATTGGAAGTCCTGAGAACTAATCACCGTTTTGCGCTGTTTTAACTACTTGCTGGCCACTGCAGACGAGAATGCACTAGAAAAAGGAAACAGACAAAAGAGTAAATCCAGCAAATATATCATATACGTATGAACAATTAGCAGCTGGATTGAACAAAAGCTGAACGGGTGACGGACCGCCAATATGCATCGCGTCAGACAGATGGATGAATATGCAGTTCCGCGCCATGCTTTGGGGATGAGGCGTCAGTAATGAATCGATGCCACTAGATTCTTGCACAATGATATGTAAAACAGCTCTTCAAAAATCAGTTTAAGTACATCAAAGAAAAGTCATTGTGCTATCCTACCAGGAAACAAGGCTTGCATATGACCCGAAAAGTAATGCTTCTATGAGAATGGGTTACCACTTGCACGCCTACGTGAGCGCTAAAAGTGCTGTCATGAAACTGTGATTGTCCCACAGAAAGTACATCGACCGCTAAAAGTAAAGGTGGTACATATTGTCCTCAACTGGGTATGAACAAACACATCACTACAGCTTTACATTACAAGTGGATCTGTTTTATGGACTATGGTCTCAAGGTAAGAGTGTTCAGTAGATCTCAGTAGATCTCAGCCACTGGCGATACCTTTTGCCTTATCCTCCTTTCTTGTAAACATAGATAATAACACCAGAAATAGGTGCAAAGCATCTGCGAAGGCGGAAACATCTTCTGATAATGATGTCCCCAAACACGACGAGAAATGCACCAATGTGCAGCTATTTCACAAATCTTTTACTATGAAGAGTATTGCCATCTAGTAATACGGTAGACATTTGCATGTTGCATGGTTTTCGTCCAAAGGTGGCACTACTTTCTTCTGTAGTAGAGTATCAGCTGGGGTGCGTAAGGGTATCCAAAGTTGCATCTGTCGTTGACTTGAATGTGCCCGTCAATGTATCGACGGGTGACTTTCACAAATAAATAAACAGAAAAATTCGGGCATTGTGAATCTTATCTATCTATCCATGTAGGCCCGTAGCAAAGACATAGTTATACTGATGACCTTGGCCTTTACCAGACGGCAAATCCAACTACGGCGGTGAATATATCGCCAGTATAATAGAGCCCCTGATGCATCGACAATTATTATGTACCATCGGGGAACGATGTGTCTCACTCGAACCGTGGGAAGAAAAAGTAAGGATAGCTACGTACTGCTCAGTTTACTCTTTGCATTTGCCGTGGTTTCCTGTGCTTCATGTCACATATCCTCGGCCCCTTCTTTATTCTTATTGTCAATGTTCGTTGGAGGTGCTAACGTGTGTCATGATGCCTTGAATTAAATTAAAGAAGTATGTAAAAATTGACAGATCTGTCCCCTCGACCAAATGACACAGAATTGGGTGAATGCCAGAGAGATTTTTTTTTTTTTGATTCATGTATATTTTGTGCGACTTTACTTTTTAAGAAGGCGTATCTTGGAGAAAGGGCGAGCGGGGATAGAATGGGCGAAACATGGGCTGCTGATGAAATCGAAAGACAGACAGTTTTCTATTACAGATTACAGTGGGAAGGGACGTGTTTAAAAGCGCCAATCATGAGCCGAGCTGGGGTCTGAATGGTAATCATTAAAGCAAGAAAGTGGTCATCATGCATAACCTCAGATGGATCATTCATGGCATCTTTTTTGAATGACCGCTGACGGGCATACGCAACGCGCAGCGAGTGCATAGATTCAAACAGAGCAAGCGGCCGTCCGACCTGCGTCTCTCTTTCTGTTTCTTGCCAATCAGTTCATTATCACGTACATATATCAACAAAGGGACCACAGTTACTTTACACCACCATGTCCTCCTACGATCCCGATTCTCCTCCCTCCGCAAGCTCATCCCCAACCTTCACTCAAGAACGGCGCTCGATCGCCGGCTCACCACACTTACGCCATCGTCGCATAGGGTCGAACGACCGAGCCCTGCCCACCTTTGTACCGCCGCGTATAGTGTAAGTGCATCCATTGCCTCTCGCTTGGGGTTCGTTCCATTGAACGACATTCTCTAGGGACAAGTCAGCCAGCGACAGCTCTTCTCGACGGACCTCGCTGTCAACAGCTGTGACGAACGCCGTGATCGGCCGAAACCTACCGGCTGGCTCAGGATCACCTCTGGCTGGGCGCGCCGCCGTCCCGGTTGGCTCGCCCCCCAAGGATGAGAACAGACGTGCCTTTCTACGCAGATCCAACGAGACCGATGTCCAGCAGAATTCAGACGAGAGCCCACGGGCGCTGCTCAACGTCGTGACGAGCCTCGTACGATCAAGGCGAGGCAGTGTACTCGCCCGCAACACGATCCTCAAAATGGATCATTTTCCAAGTGGTAAGTAAAGATCAAAGGAGTATGGATCGGTCAGCTGGGGCCATTCACGCGCACCCCATGCATGCACTCATGCTTGCATATCAAACACTCATGCTTTTTCCTTTCTGTCTGTCTTCCGGTGCAGGAACCAACACCAAGCTCGATTTTCATCTTCAGGGTGCTCCCAACTTTCGGCTGGGCCAGTTGAACGTCTACGGTGTTGCACAGCCAACCGTAAGTTTGATTATCAAGTCTATCATAAGAGTAGGGGTATTGATTGTACCCGTTATCTTTGAAATACGTAGGTCATCGGACTCTCGACCATCCTCGCCCTGCTGGACTGTCACCCGCACAGTCGAAAGCGAGCATCATGCACCTGGTACGTATCAGCCGCTGCACAGGAAGCGATCAAGACAATCTTATCTAATGTCATTCGTCACAAGGTTCTCCACTCGAGAAGAGCCTTTAGGTTTGTTCTCGACGCACGAGCGTCCATGCGCCGGCAACTGACACAAACCTCTTTCTTTTTTTCTTTTTTTTCTTTTTTAGTGTACCTGAACGGCTGTCCATATGTGCTTCGCGAATATGCTAGCCCTATGCAGAACATGAATGCCTTTTTGGGTATCAACGCATCACGACTTGAAAAGGTAGAAGAGCGTCTCAAGAACGACGTCGTCCGAGAGGCGAGTGGCATGGGCGGCCTCTTGCTCGTACACCATGAACTCTGTAAGTCTCATCTCTTTATACTTTTATACTCGGTACTTGCATATTTGGATGTAACATGTCAAAATCATGAAAATAGCTGATGGCACGATTGTACCGTGCTATATTGCCGCCGACCAGGTACAAACGCCCCGAGAAGGTATAACAGACATTCGGTCTTTTAATTTGATTTGATTGTGTCTGATAATGCATTGCTAGTATTCGAGAGCTTCCGCCAGCAGGGCTATCGCACAGAGTACTTTCGCATCCCTATCTCCCCTGAGCAGGGCCCTGAAGATAATTACTTTGACGACTATGTTCGTGTGATTAAAAATCTTGAACCGAACGACCCACTCATCTTTAATTGCGGCATGGGTGCCGTGCGCAGTATGTATCACCCTTCCCCTCCCTTTAAGGTTATCGTGTGGCACACGCTTATCTGTTTACGTTCTAGCCACCGTGGGCATGATCCTTGCCCAGATCATCCGCCGGACGCAGCTGATCGAACGTGGCTGCCCGGACCCATTTCCCATTCCCGGCTATTCCTATTCCCAAGCCAGCGGTTCGGACGATGGCAGTGATAGCCCAACGCGTACCATGTCACCGGACCTTGTCCGAGGCCTGGAGGAAGCCGACTCGGTGAACACTCAGAACCGAGCACTGATGCGTCTCGTCTATGTGCTAGAACGAGGTGAGTAGAAGGTCAAAAGTGGGGAAGGACGGAAAATGCTCATTTTATCTATAGGTCTCGACTCCAAAATGTCATCACGATCTGCCATCGAATGGGCATTTGAGCGAACCAACCTCGTGGAAAACCTCAAGGAAGCAATTTTGGGTAACTACCGCTGCATCGTTTCTTTGACGTCGGTGCTTGACAGTGGTTCTTACAGCAAGAAGTTGATGGACGAAGTCATCGATCAATGTAAGTTCATGTGGACTGTTCCCACGGATGGAAGATTCACCCCTCTCCTTTATTTTTATCTTAGCGGATGCGGTCGTCAATTTGCGCGAGGATATTCTGATGAACCGGGTGCGACAAACGAAGCAAAGCGCGTCTGACAACGACACCTTCTTGTCCAAGGCGCTCTCTGGGCTGCAGCGCTATTTCTTCTTGCTAGCCTTCACCTCTTACATCAACGAGTCGGCTGATACCCGCTTTGAGACGCGTTTCTCTTCCTGGGTCAAGGCACGCACCGAGATCTGGACCATGCTCCAACACATCCGTCGCAAGGGCCCGCAGCTCTACCTTTTCCGGCCCGTGGATGACCTCCGCAGTCTGAGCGGTCGGGACGGCCCGGTGGACAAGCGGGAGCGTCTCGGACGGCGTGGGCCCCTTGGTTTTGGTCAAAGTATGTTTGAGATGGTGGGCGCAGGCAATCAGGGCGGCATCGTAGCCGGCGAAGTGGAAGAGTTCATTCTCAAGGTAAGAAAACACCAAGGAAGGGGCATTGAGAGAGAGAGTGAGAGAGGCACACACTTTGTCTGACGCTTGACAACTATATAGAGCCGGACAGGCGTCGTCTTGACATCTCAGACCATCCTCAAGGTGGATTTCTGGCGCATCAGCCACCTGGATGCTGTGGATCAGGAGCAAGCCATGGAGCTCCCCACGCCGGGTATTGGCGACCACGATGCGAAAAAGGAGCTCAGAAATCAGATGCATCACACGTTCTACATCGATGGCGCTTCCAACTTCCGCCGGATCGACCACACCCGCGTCTATGGAGTGGCACAGCCTACCGTGGATGGCCTCCGCAAGGTCATGCGGCAGCTCTTAACGGACAAGCCCGCCAACAAGTACATCCAGTGGATCAATCTCCGCGAAGAGCCCATCATCTACATCAATGGTATCCCGTACGTGCTGCGCGACCGCTACTTTACGCTGCGCAACATGCGTGTCTACAAGGGCATCACGGGCACGCGTATGGAGCAGCTTGAAGAGCGTCTCAAGGAGGACGTGATACGCGAGATATCCAACTATGATGGCCGTATCCTCTTGCACGGCGAAGACAGCGACGGCAATGTCCAGCCGGCGTGGGAAGACGTGGATGTGGACGCGGTCATGACCATCCGTGAGGTGATGCTCATGGTGGCTTCCGAGATCCAGGAGGAAGAGTCGGAGAGCGATATGAATGCAAGCTTTGAAATGAGTTTCCTCGACTTCCATCGCGTACCTGTCACAGCCGAGAAAGCACCTGAACTTAGCGATTTTGATGAGCTTCGTCAACTGGTAACGAGTGCCGACCTCTCCAAGACGGCCATCATCATGTAAGTCAATACAAGGCAGAAGAATGCATACGCTAATACGTGCTATAGGAACTGTCAGATTGGCCTTGGCCGCTCCACGTTGGGTAAGTGATTGGAAGAGGCTCAAAAGCGCGTGCGTATGCTGATTTAGACTACTAGGCACGGTCATTGCGACTCTACTGACACGCTGGATTCGACGGACCGATAAACCTGAAGACATGCTGCGTGATGCGCCCGAGCACCTCGCGCCTCAGCGCCTGAACTACCAGATTATCAACAGCCTCCTGCGCGTGATCAAGAACGGCCTCGAAAACAAGTGGATCGTCGACGACGCGATCGACAAGTGCGGTGCCTGTCTCAACCTGCGCGACGCGATCGCATCCGTGCACATGCAAATGGAGAGTATTACGGACGAGCAACAGCGCCGCCGCCTCTTCAAGCGCGGCATTGTCTCCCTCGAGCGCTATTTCATGCTGATCTGCTTCCAAGCCTACCTCGGCGAGACGTCTCCAGACATGATGGGCGAGACCGAGTCGTTCGGACAATGGATGAAGCGCCACCAGGAAATCGCAACCATCCAGAGCGAGCTACGCTCGGAAGACCCGAGCCTCCTCGTGCCCGTCGAGAAGTCGGTCGGTGACGGCGTGGCCCTTTCCAGCGAGGTCATGGAGGTCGTGCGCCACCGCCACGGCCAGGTCCTTGCACAACAGACGATTCTCAAGCATGATGCGTTCCCGGGCTGCCAGAAAGTGAGCCTCAAGGAAAAGGTAGAAGGTGCTTACAACTTCCGACGCGTCGAGGTCAAAAAGGTCAAGAACGCGATCCGCTTTGGCGGCCTGGCTGCGATCAAGAGCGGACTCGCGGCCGACATGGAACGTGCTGACGACGACACACCTGTCGCGCCGTTCATCTGCGGTTGCGCCATGCCTACTAAGGACGCCATCAAGGCTGTCCTCAAGCGCATGAATGCCGGCCCAGGCGGTAAGCGCAAGGTGCTGTGGACATGCCTGCGCGAGGAACCCGTGTTATACGTCAACAAGCGGCCGTACGTCCTACGTCTGTTCCATGACCCGCTCAAGAACCTCGAGACAACGGGCATTGCGCGCGAGCGTGTGGAAGGCATGGAGCAACGCATGCGTCTGGATGTGCTCGACGAGCTCCAAGAGTACAACGGGCGTCTGCTCCTGCACGATGAAGAGACAACTGAGAAAGGCGGCTTTGAGCTGGTACCCACGTGGGAGACCGTGCCTGTCGAGTGCGTTGAGACGCCGAGCCAAGTGTTTGAGTCGATTGTCAAGGAAGGCTACCAGGTGGACTATCTCCGAATTCCCATCACTGACGAGCAGGCACCGATTCCGGACGTTTTTGACCAACTGATCCGCCGCATGCAGGGCGCCAACGCAGGCGTTGATGCCTTGTTCAACTGCCAAATGGGCCGCGGTCGCACTACCACCGGCATGGTTACTGCCTGCCTCATGACCATGATCCTCCGGAACGACTCGGTGACGGACATGACGAGTTCGTACATCATGGAACGCAGTGAAAGCAGTGCCACCGAGCCGAACGCGCTCGAAGAGGACGAGTCGCATGAAGAGCGAGCGCGGTACCTGGCTGGCGAGTACAAAATTGTCTTGCAACTGGTCAGCGTCCTCACCTATGGCAAGCTCGCCAAGCGGTTGACGGACCAGGCCATCAACATCTGCGACCACATGCAGAACTTGCGGCGCGCCGTGTATGACTATAAACTTCGGATGGATGCGATGGAGGATAACCAGTCGAAAAAGTACCAGGCGACCCGCCAGGTGGCGCTCAACTACCTCGTGCGCTATTTCTACTTGATTGTCTTTGCCAATTACCTCTTGGAGGAGATGGGCAACATGGCGTCCCAGTCTTCGCAATGTTCTGTCGATGGGGACGGGGCCGAGGATGAGCAGCAAAGTGATACCATTGTGGATGAAGAAGCGCGCAAGATGACGACATTCAAGGAGTGGCTCAAGGGCCGACGAGAGATTACCAATATCATTCGCTTGCAACAATTTGATCTTTCCTAAGTCAAAGAATGGTGGAAGTGATAGATGAACAAATATACATATTCTTCATACATATTCCATAAGCGTAAACTCTGTTTCTCTTGTCAAGACAAGGGCATCTTCTCTGCTGGTTTCGGAACGCCGGAACCCCCCTTTGTACATTCGTACCGTGTCGCGTGCCACAATGTAGTACTAACCTTCGAAAAAAGCTTCTCAGCCCATGACACCAAATTTTTCCAAGTCTAAAATGTCTGAATGACGACAAAAGTGAACGTCGAGGTGACACAAAACGGAATGTATGAGCGTCTGTGCCGTAAATGCAAAGAAAAGAGACAATGAAGAGGCATCGGAATTTATGGGGCCAGGTGCAATTGGCACAGCCCATATTCATCTGCGTGCATTTGCAGATCGTGGACATGACATAGAAAGAGTGCTGCGGTATTTTTTTGAGGGATGGCAGGGTGTGTGGCTGCTGCAGCCATCTCACTTATCCCTCTCGTATGTTAAAAGTAACGATACAAAGATCATCGTGCGTTCTTTTTTAAGTATGTGCGCCTATCGTCACGCTCCTGCTCCTCCCTCAAACGCCCCCGTTCATGCTACAGGTGTGTCAATGTCCGAAGTACGACGCCGATTAGCACGGTAGTACCTTTAGTAACGAAAGATAGTTTACGAGGGGTATTGTAAATAACAAGGGCCATATGTGGTAATGTTTGCAGTCATTCGAGTTGGACGCTTATTGTCTCTGATGACAATGCATTGTTATGGCACTGTATTTATGGTATTGTAAATACAAATAGATGAGCCAATGCATGTGGAAGAGGGCCAAAGCGCAGCGTGAAATCCAATCGGGGTTTTGTTAGTGTCGCGTGCCAGTATATATTGAGGAAAGGAGGACTGAAGGTCAGGCCCCCCGGTTTCGCTCTTTTTCTATTGACGGTGCAACCGCTCCTCCTTCCCACTCGTTCTTCTTGCTCCTCTTTTTCCCACTTACTCTTCTTCTGTTCCAACCCTTTTCTTTGTTTCTTTTTGGTTTTCACTCTTCTTTGATCTGAGGTCTCTCGATTCTATAACTTTTTTCTTTCAACACACGCCCAATCTCTTCTAAAAGAAATCAAGTCTATCGTCTCAGAGACCTCAATCACCTCCAATCTACATCTAATACTTCCTCCTCTGTGCTTTATCTGTTTTCATTGCTATCATGAACCCCGAGTACAACTATGATCAACTCTACCTTGATGAGCAGCAGCAGCAGCAGTACGAGCAGTACGAGCAGCAGCCATATCAGCCTTCCGTAGAGGACGAGTATCAGGGACTCTGTTGGACCGACGAGGCGGCCGACTTTGGCGACTATGATCGCGCCATGGCCGCAGCGACGCTGACCGCCGACTATTACGATGCTCAGTACTACACCGAAATGGAAGACACCGAGATGGAATACGACGAGATGGAACAAGATGATGATGAAGAACCCGAAAACCAAAAAGAACACCAACAAGAAGAGTACGATTATGAGCAAGACTCCCTTTTGCATCTGATCGTGGGCGTCCAATCGTACCTCAAAGACGTTTCGACGACCGGCGTGGACAGAAACGAATCCCCTCTGCTCGATCTTCAGTACAAGATGTATACCTACCTCAAGCAGCGTGCCTGCGAGATGGGTATCGACACCAACACCTTGTAACCGAAAAACGACAAAAAAAAGTCAAAAAGGATGAAAACAACCCCAAAAAAAATTGGAAAATGTCCTAGAAAAAAACTATTTTTTTGTTGCGAGCATACTCCTGCTCCATTCCTTTTCCTTCATTGCCCTTTTTTTAACATTTTGCTATGTCCTTTTTTCTTATGATGCAGTGAATACATTTTTTTTTTTGAAAACTCACTCCTTGTTTGTTTGTCTCCTCACTGCTGAAGTGTTATTTTCGCCACCGTATTTAGTAAGGGGCCAAGTGCGGTACGCACGAATTCATGTTGCCATACAAACTAAAGATTGAGATACCAGCTTAGTTTAGCATTGAAGCCAACGTGGTGTAGAAGAGGGACAGCTTCCGAAGGACGACACAAATAGCATGGATTGACGACGTACATGTCAATCGGTTTTCCTTCCTTAGCATCAACTCCTGAAAGGGTGTGCAGCCTCGTGTCAATGAAATGAAAATTCAGCCATTGCTGCGCGGAGATCCTTTTGGTCGTTCTCAAATATTATATTGAGTTTGTGCTGATGATTGGCGCTGGGGGATTACCATATAGCGGTACTTCATTTTAGAATGACCGAGGTTGGCTTTCACTCTGCGTAGTGCATTTTACCGCGTCAGTAATCTATCGCTTGATGCCTCTCTATATAATGTGGATAGGTTAATGTGTAGAAAAGCATATCCCCGTAAATATAAATACGTATGAATCAGGGCTATCAAGTGAATGTGTCTGATATTGTAATGAGTGATGGATACCAATAGTACTGTAGTTACCCGTGAAGATATACTACTTTCAATTCGCCACATACAGTCTCTTCGACAATGCATTCGACAATGCAGGTAAGAACGAGCAGAGGCATTTGTCTGCAGAAGCCTCTAGCTGAAGTTGTCCATTAGGCCGTAAATCTGTTCTACCGCAGGGTTCAGGATTATCAATTGCTATTGAAGTGGACCGTAGCAGGATGTTGGATCATTCCGCATTCAGCTATATCGTTTTACATATCTGCCCGCAAGCCGTGGAAAAAAGAGAACAGTTTAGGAAAATCGTGTTGAATTGGCTGCCGTCTCCCCACGTCCTCCTCAAAACCTTACCGCTGTGGTACCATAACGATCGTGAATGACAACTATCATCAGATATGCACAAGCTCCAAC
This sequence comes from Syncephalastrum monosporum B8922, assembly GCA_000697355.1. Lineage (NCBI taxonomy): Eukaryota > Fungi > Mucoromycota > Mucoromycetes > Mucorales > Syncephalastraceae > Syncephalastrum > Syncephalastrum monosporum. Next base: position 16,552 of record JNEN01001277.1, read on the forward strand.
CACACCTGTCTGCTTTGCTACAAGCGTTCGGACCAGCACAGCCCCCAGGTTTGGACGCGCATAGCCTAAATATCGTACTAATGGCCATCCTAGGTACCCACAACTACCCAAGGAAGGTCGTTGGAAATATGTATGAGCCGCCCTTCTCAGCCTCCTGCGTTATGTTGACTGCTTTCTACATGAAAGCATCATTACTACCTGAGGATAAGATATGAAAAGCTTATTGCTAATTTTAATTGTCTCTCACATCTCGAACTTTTTTTTTGAAGAGAAAGATAGCCTTTTACAGTATTAGTCCTCACCCCCACACAGCTCAATGTCCCCATCCCCCCCTCCTCGAACACACTCCTCTAACCCACCCGTCCTCATCACATCACAGCGTAGCCGAAATCGCTTTATCCTTTTCTCACATAAAAATTTTAACAAAACTCTCTCTCTCACTCGATATGCCCTGGTGACCATCGCGTAGTTTATTCCTGGTTCTACCCCAGAGTAAACGTTTTCAACTACCATGTATATAGTCAATTTATACCAGACTGGTAAACATTGTAATAAATTAGTGTAAACATACATACGCTACAGCTGTATCCTGCAATATTAAGCACATAAACATGTCTATGGTAGTATAAACATCGTGATTGTCTGTCGCCTGACAGTATAACATGTAGACTATTATCGGTGGATTGTCGGGAAAATCAAGTCGGTGAGTTATGAAGGCCAATAAATATATGCCACACTCTTACGGTTGCTTTGATAAGGTGGCAGTTCACTGTATGTACTGTATACAAAGCCTTGGATGATTCCAAAGCATTGTTCTAGCCTGGCGACCTGGATTATGTACTTGGACGCAGGTATAGTAGACGGCTGAATCTCTTCAGCCGTATCCATATCTGGCCGTCTTTTTCCCCTCGTTCTTCCTTTGGAGTCGAGATGGGTGACAAGTCATCAGCATGTGGTCATGTTTTTTAAGCAGCAAGTTTTGGACAAAATGTTCGCACTTTTTGTGCTTATCACGCATTTCCGTGAAGGATGCAGTGTACAGGCAACATTTTCTTTTTGATGGATTACGACCTGCTTCTATGACTTCTCGCTACACTAGAATTCGTAGTTGATACTCTATGCTTGGCGATGGGTGTTGAAAATCGTCCTTTTGCCATATAATGATGTATGATATTGATATTGATACCTGTCGGCTATGGAGAAATGGCTTGATGGATATCGACCGAAAGCTACGGGACAATTTTGTCTGTTCTTCTAAGGTCCACTTGGGAAATACGACATATGAAATGTCGTCATTATGAGGGCAAAGTGAAAATAAAGAAATGTCAAAGGAAAAAATCACTGATGCTCCAACCTGTAAAGCGCATTACGCCAAATGAGAATCACTGGGCCATCTTACAGCGAACTGCAGCCCAAATAAAAATGGTATCACGCCAGCGCCAATCATCAGTATATACCGCTATATTCATACAGTATGACCATGTGCGTAGCACAATGATTTAGGGAAGGGCGATTCTTGTTGGCAGGCTCAGCGTCATTTTCTTTTTCCTGTCTCTCTCAAACTCTTTCCCCTTTCATAAGCGGTAGAGCCTTTGCAGCTAGAAATAGACCCATTTCGACATTCTTCTGCCCTACCTAGAGCATAAACACAGGCCTCCATTATCGTGAAAGTATCGTCCTGCCGATCCTACTGGTTGCTCACTTTCCTCTGACTCCTTGATCGCCCGAAAAATAAGCATCATTGGCCGATCCTGATACGTTTCTACAATCAATTTGGATGCGCGTTGGCTACACAGGTCTGCCTTTCCTGACTAGAGACGCTGATCCATCCACTTGATTTCAGTATTGTATCTTGTATTGCACGCGGTCGGGATCTGAAAGAAAACATAAGCGACATTATATATATGTGCGGGTCCTTTATGTATCAAGGAATTTGGAGGGGGTTTTAGGGCGGGAAGGCGGGAGGAGCAACAGGAAGCAGCATGTAAACCTAGAAGGAGGCGGCACTATTTTGATTCTTGACCGAATATGGACATACCGAAGCTGATTAGAGCCTCTTTGCGGTCAGTGCCCGACCTTATTGCAACTCCAGTAAACTCCAGCCAAATTGACATGGACACTCCCGAATTCATCAACCGTAAGTGATATAGATAAGAAAATGTCTTAAGAAACAAGTGATACATGGCAAATCAATGGGAAACAGTGGAGAGAGTCCGGTTTCAATGATAAAAGTGAGGTTCTGTGATGGAAGATGGGCTCAGGTGAATGGTCAGAAAAAAGAAAGTCACAGCTCCGTAATAAGCTTCGAAAAGTTGGCTGACCCAATTTCGACAAACTCTCTTTGACGTCTTTAACGGAGTTAACATGTCGTGGGATTCTGGAAACAATGCGGGTGGGGATGGCGGCTGGGGCGCATCCGCCGCCTCTGGCAACGACTGGAACGCAGGCAGCACGCCGTGGGGCGAATCCACCGCGGATGCTTCGGCCGCCGTCGGCGGTGACTCCTGGAACGCCGGTGCGGCTGGCACCACTACCAATGACTCGCAGTGGGCCAGCGGTGGTGACGATGCCGGCACTGGCTACGGCGACTCGGGCTACGACGCCAGCAACACTTACGACGAGCGTCCCAAGAACACGCCCCGCCCTGGCGATTGGGATTGTCCCAGGTAAGGATCTCGATCTCGGTCTGAACGATCGTTCTCGTCAGATGCGCGTCTTTTATTGACCACACATGCCGTATGAAGCTGTGGTCAGAGCAACTTCCGCAGCCGTCAAGAGTGCTTCAAGTGCAACGAGCCCAAGCCTGAAGGCCTCGATAGCGGCCTTCCTCCGCGACGTGAACCTCGTCCCGGCGATTGGGATTGCCCCTCGTAAGTCATGTCGACGCGTCGTTTGCTCTCTTTTCTTTATTAAATTTTCGCTGTGCTCACGCAAACCCAAAATTCTTTGTGCAGCTGTGCTGTGAGCAATTTCCGCAGCCGCCAAGAATGTTTCAAGTGCGGTGAGCCCAAGCCTGAGGGCCTCGATAGCGGCCTTCCTCCGCGGCGTGAGCCTCGTCCTGGCGACTGGGATTGCCCTTCGTACGTTTGACCTGGCTTGTTCTGGTCCTGCTCCTGTTTTCTTTGTCTTGTTAAAGTAACACCCCCCCCTTTTTTTTCTCTCTCTCTGTTTGCTTTTTTTAGGTGCTCGATCAACAACTTCCGCGGACGTACCGAGTGCTTCAAGTGTGGTGCTCCCAGACCCGAGGGCGTCGGTCTCCCCGACGACGGCTCGCGTGCTTACAATTGGGCCTCCAACCGTGCCCGTTACGAGTTCAACGAGAATGCCGTTGGTGCCGATGGCATGGCTCCTCGCGACGAAAAGCTCGAGGCTGAGCTTTTCGGTTTGGACCCCACCGAACAGCACACGCCTCTTGACTTTACGAAATATGCCAATATTCCCGTCAGCATCGAGCGTGGCGAGGCTCCCCCGCCCGTGACTACCGTGAGTTTGGATCATCCTCGATCCGTATCAGTGTTTCGCATACTCACCTCGCTCATTGCTGCCTAGTTTGACGCTGCTGACCTCCACCCCGTCATGAAAGAAAACGTTCGTCTGGCTGGTTATGCTCAGCCTACCCCTGTACAGGTACGAATCAATGACGCTATCTCGCGTGTACATTGACCACTGATCTGATCTGATCTCTCTTTTATTTTTTTATTTCTTCACCATTTAGCAACACTCCATTCCCATTGTCACCGGTGGCAAGGATTTGATGGCATGTGCCCAGACTGGTAAGATAAAGACAAAGTTAAAGTAGACAACCCGTGATTGTGAAACCTAATCGGTGCCTCGATTCTCAAAGGCTCTGGTAAGACGGCTGCTTTCCTGATGCCCGTCCTTTCGCGTCTCTTCAACCAGCAGGAACTGGCACAGCCCCGTCCCGGACCCTTCGACGCTCGCTCCTTCAGAGCTGAGCCCTTGGTTGTTGTCATTGCCCCCACTCGTGAGCTTTGCTCGCAGATCTTCGATGAATGTCGTAAATTCACCTACCGCAGCAGACTGCGACCTTGGTAAGTCCTCTTCTATGCTGATCCAGATCGAAGTATCTTATTATCTCCTTGTAGCGCTGTTTACGGTGGTGCCGACACCGGCTCCCAGCTTCGTCAGCTCGAGAGAGGCTGTGATATCCTGGCGGCTGTCCCTGGTCGTCTCATGAACTTTATCGAGCGTGGCAAGATCGGCCTCAACCGTGTCAAGTACCTTGTCCTGGATGAGGCCGATCGCATGTTGGACATGGGTTTTGAGAGCGTGATCCGTGCCATCGTCGAGAAGCGAGGTAGGTCATCATCTGTCACTAAGTCGCGCGTTCTTACTTAATCTGTAAACAGGTCTGAACGCCGAGCGCCAGACGCTCATGTACAGTGCTACTTTCCCTCGTGCCATCCGTAAGCTGGCTCGTGACTTCCTGCGCCCTGACTACGTCTTCCTGAAGGTCGGCCGTGTGGGTGGTACCACCTCTTCGATCAAGCAGACCATTATGTACGTCGAGGAAGAGGACAAGCGCGAGACCCTGCGCAATCTCCTGAACTCTCAGCCTCCAAGCCGTACTCTCATCTTCGTCGAGACCAAGCGCAGCGCCGACAGTTTGGATCAGTTCCTCTTCCAGCGTGACTTCCCTTCGACTTCCATCCACGGCGACCGGAACCAGATGGAGAGAGAAGACGCTCTCAAGGCCTTCAAGGCCGGTCAGTGCCCTATCCTCGTCGCCACAGCCGTCGCTGCTCGTGGTATCGATATCCGCAACGTCATGCACGTCATCAACTACGATATGCCCGACAACATGGACGAGTACATTCACCGTATCGGCAGGTAAGCCAGAGCATTTAGAGGAGCTTACCGGGGATGGGGATACTCACCGCAAGTTCTACATAGAACTGCCCGTGTCGGCCGTACCGGTCTCGCCACCTCCTTCTACAACGAGAACAGCTACCTTCTGGCTCCTGAGCTTACCAAGCTCCTCACCGAAAACAAGCAGGAGATTCCTGATTTCCTGCAGCAATATGTCACTGAAGAAATGTAAGTTTTTCTTTTTTCTGTTTGCGAGTTTTGGGTGACATGAACTCACGCAAACATTTTCCGTAGTGTCTGGGAGGAGGATCTCGATGAAGAGTCTGTCGAACGTCCTAGCTATGCTGGTCAAGAATACGTGGGCATGGACCAACGTCAGCCTGGTGCCGAGGGCGCTGAAGGCGACTGGCCCTGCCCGAGCTGCCGTCAGAGCAACTTTGCTCGTCGTACCGAGTGCTTCAAGTGCAACACACCCCGTCCCGAGGGCATGGGTGCCCCCAGTGGCGGTCCTCCCCGCCGTGAGGGTGACTGGAACTGCCCTTCGTAAGTCATGTCAGTTGTCTATATGCGAACACCGTATTCATGGCTCTGTTATCTATTTTAGGTGCAATGTAAGCAACTTTGCTTCGCGCTACGAGTGCTTCAAGTGTGGCACGCCCAAACCCGGCGATTCCTCCGCTGGTGCCGCGGATGCTTATGGCTCTGGCGGTGGCGATTGGAGCAATGGCGGTGGCGCTACCTGGGATTCGGGTGCCGCTGCGGCTTCCTGGGACCAACAGGCGGCTACTACGAACGCTGGTGCTACCTGGGGCGAATCTGCGCCTGCTGCTTCTTCTGGCGCCGGCTGGGGTGAATCTGCACCTGCCGCACCTGCCGCTTCTTCTGGCGCTGGCTGGGGCGAGTCTACCCCTGCCGCACCTGCCGCTGCTTCTTCTGGCGCTGGTTGGGGCGAGTCTACCCCTGCCGCACCTGCCGCTGCTTCTTCTGGCGCTGGTTGGGGCGAACCTGCCCCTGCTTCTTCTGGCGCTGGCTGGGGCGAACCTGCCCCTGCTGCTCAGGCGGCTCCCGCTTCCAACGGCTGGGGGGCTCCTGCTCCTGCTGCTCCGGCCGCTCCTGCTTCTAACGGTTGGGGTGCTCCACCTGCTCAGCCCGCGCAGCCTCCGGCTGCTCCCGCGGCTCCCGCACCGGCTGCCGCTCCTGTCGAGGAGATGAACAATTTGAAGGTCGACAACGCTCCCTCTGGCGGTGACGGATGGGGCGCGCCTCCTGCCCAGACCAGCGGCGATGGCTGGGGTGCTCCTCCAAGCCAGACGTCTGGTGCCGGTTGGGGTTAAAGGTTGCAAAACAGAAAAATTACAAAGAAACTTGACGGAACATGTGTAGCTCTTGAAAATGCCATGTTTAGAGTCTTTAATAGAAGGACTCGGGGGAAATAATTGTACATGTAAATAGAGTTTCTTTTCATTTGGTTTACGAACGTGAAAGTGTTGTTTTAGTTCATCTAGGTAGACACTGCTCGCTTACGAGACCAGAATGGTTTTGTATCGACCCATACCCCGTGAACGCTGTTTACTGCATGTTGTGTGTGAGCACGTCAGCACAAAAGGATTGACCGCTACTAAATTGACCTGTCCTCTTCTGACAACTGCTTTTGTAAGATGCATAAAAATGATAGATTAAAGCGGCGAGTTTCATAAGGTCATGCAACCAAGACACAAGTTGCACCAAATTTGAAGTAGAACACAGCAAGTCTATGTGATAAACATGGGACGGGATGCGAAATTCGGGTCGAGTTCTTATTGCTTTATCGCATATACTGTGCTAGTATTGGTCTGATCACCTGCCAGACTAAGTCGTGCTCTTGCGCCTCTACTTTTTACGCTTTATGCTGCATCTTGAATTTTGTTTTTTTTTTAGTTCTGGAAATTTACAGCCGCTTCAATCCTGCACAAAATATACACTCGTATTCGCGCTTCATGTTGTTCCTTCAATACAAAGTGCTACTTCTTGTGTCTTCCGTTGAAATTTAAGCGTTCTAGAAATGAACCTGCATATTTTTTTCGGAAAAGAAAACTGTGATATCTATACTTGATGCTCTGTATCATCGCTTGCGAAATGGTCATAAGACATGACCAGTATGGCTCAGCTGTATAATTCACGTTTGTTTTTGCCGGCCAGTTCCTGTTCACTGGTTATATCAGCCATCCCTTTCTGTCTAATAGTGCTACCTGTCATCGAACACTTATGTCTGTAATACATTAAAACTAATGTTACTATTTTTCTTCCTTTATCAGACATTTTGGTTCTATCATCCATATAAACCAAACGTTGACTGTCTGCCATGTGGCATAAAAACTCTATCAAATCGGTTTGTTTATGTATGTAGATGAAGGGCGAATTATACTATACACCGCGTGTGTTGGTTGGTAAAGTCATGCAGAGTTATTATCTGCTTTGGTGCCGCTACGTAGAGCTTACTGACAGTCGTCGACGTTCCCCGCTTTTGTTAAATTGTGCACTTTCAATCAACTCATATACTAACCACAGAAATGGGCGCCAGTGACAGTGTCCTGCAGCAAGAATGTGAATCTGAATGTGAATCTGGAAGATGTGACTGAAGGGCTCCAAGGAGAAGAGAGGGCGAACGAGCAAGGTCAACATGGCCGAGAGAAGCTTAGCCCTATCTGGCGCCGAGGAAATCGCTCAGGAGTTCTTACACAGACGAAACAGTAGCATCTAATGAAAGTACCCAAGAATGAGACCAAGCACGGGCTAATACGGTACATAACGGATCTTCAACGACTTCATATCGAGGATGTCTCGCTTAGCCACCGATTAGCACCGGCAACGAGCCAGAGTTATGAGAATTTTCACACGTTGACATACGTCCTGGAATGGCCCTACATCATATACGCATATACAAAATCGACACCATCCAAAAATCCCAGAAAAGCTACGTATGGAGTCAAATGGGATTTGCGCAAAGTGTACCCCTGTGAGTATATCCCTTTAGATACTTATTGCTCAATGGACGCAATTCTACAACTAATAAAAGAAGGGCTTTACCGAAATATAAGATTCAGCACTCTGAATGAAGTACCAGCAGAATTAGGTTTTTCATGCGTGATGTTGTAGGTCTATTTTACATTTTGTATCTTTATGGCTAAAATAGCTGCTATATAGGTAACGCATCTGGTCTGCAATATGTGCACTCGCAGGGAGAGTTTATGTATATATGGAGCTCACCGTTATTTGCATCCTATTTTCCATAAAAATTGTCAAGTGCTTTCTTATGCTAATTCACGTTGTAGGTCTATAAAATATAGTTCATAAAGTACTAAAAAAATGGGCCATGGTAAAATGTGCTCTATACAATATTTAAGCATGATATTACGGCGGATGGGTAGAAGTACAAAAACCTCGCAAAAAAACTTACGCCACGAAGAACCAAGAAGAAAGTGGCAGAGCGGGAGAAGACAAAATAAAGTCATGGGACTGAGTGCGATTTTCTTATGTGATCTGTGACATGGATGATACATATTCTGACATAGTAGCCAGCAATCTATAAATATGGGAGATAAGACATACAATAGAGTGAAGGGGGCTGATGTAATGAGTCTGAGACAAGTCCTGGCTGAGCCAGACGAGAAGGATCGCCTTTCCAAATGGGGTTAGTTCCCAAAAAAGCTTAGGCGTCTTGAGCCCGGTAAGAGTTCGTTTGCCCGCTCTTTTTTTTCCGTTTCTTCTCTTTCTACTGTGTTCACACTTGCAACAACAATGAAGCGTTGCTGCTGTATATTCCCATTGCGAGCAGGTGTACTCCTGCTTAGCTTAATCATTGTTGTAAGTGATTTTGCAAGAGAATCGTTCCGGTGCCTGACATTGGCTTTTTTTTTTGTATAGGCTGTATCGGTCTTATTGATCGCCTTGACCTTTGCTCAAAAGAATCGTAAGCCAAGCCTTTCTATTTTTACACTTGACTTTGCCTCCGTTTAAAGCTTACTTACGCTATTCTATATTTTCTATTATGTAGCGATGGTGATGCATCTGGCCCTGATACACTCATTCCTGCCTTGGGTGGCGGTGATTATAAATAGTGCGTTTCGTCGATTATGATTTGATCTGAAAATACTCATGTCTGTCCTATACTTACTATAGTTGCTTCGGGTGTCGTTGGTCTTTACGGTATTCTCGCTGCCGCCGTGGTAAGTCATGCAAAAAAAAAAAAAGGTACACGGTTTGGATCTGACAAAAAGACACCGACAGGGAAAACTGGCTTTGATGCGGTTATACAAGCTCCTCTTTTGGTTTATTTTGGTGTTCATCATCACAGTCTGGGAAGCCGTCGATTTCATTCTTGCCCTCGTGAAGCGATCCAGCACGCTCAGCGAGTGCGAGCAGTCCCACCCTGACGCGGGCTCGGCTGATTCTTCAGGCGACTCGAGTATCTCTGTCGCCGGCTACAAAACGACTTTTCTTGGCATGCAGGTCGGCGACACATATGGCCTGGCCAACTGCGGGCAGGCTGTGCAGGCAGGCGTGATTGGTTTGGCCATCGTCCTCTTCCTGGGAACCATCACCTTCTTCTACTTTGGTATGGTCGTCAGCTCCTACACCACCAAACTGCGCGAACGTAACCTCGGCCACCGCCTCCGAGACGACGAGTGGAACGATAACCTCGATGACCTCTCCTCAGCCTATCGTTCGGATCGTAACGTGCCCAAATATCGCATGAACACTTTTGAACGCGATACAAAGGGCAACAAGTTCACAAAGGGCCTCAAGAAGTTCAAATTTGGTAAATAAGCAATCCCACCTCTCTCAAAAAAGACCCCTATCCTCCCCTTGAACTTTTCGCCCCCCACCCTCATTGGGCGCTCCTCATCGCCCGCCCCTCGCCCCGCCCCGTCCCATTTACAAACATACATGCTCTTTGTCTCTCTCTCTTCCATGTATAACCTTCCCTCTACCCAAGTCTGGTTTTGCGTCATCTTGAAATGACTTATACATATACAAACGTCGTCTTTTTTTTTCTTTGCACTGTAATCCACGTTCTTTCTTCCGTGTTCTCGCTATTAATCTTCCCATACGTCGCCCATGAGTTCGGCCAGTTCTTTTTCCTCTTCTATGGTCATGATCATCTCTTTGTCCTCTTCGCTGGGCTCCTCGATTTCGTCAGGCGTCTGACTGAAAGTCGGCAGCGTCTCGGCTAGACAGAAAAAAAGAGCACATGTCAGGCGTCAACTGGATTCAAGGGGTAATGTATACTAATTACCTGTGATAGTCCAGCGCCGTAATGAGCAGTCCAACGACCCGCTGTAGAGGGTCGAGCCGCGTGCGGCCAGACAGCCGACCTCGTCGAAATGACCCTCGATTTTGGCCAGTAATTTGCCAGACTGAAACACATTTTTTTGAGTTACTTCTTTTTTTTTAAAACAGTCAGATCAAATACTTACTGCGATATCAAAGACGCGGATGAGATCATCACTCGAACCGGTGACCACATAGGGTCCCATCAAAGTGACAGACTTGACGCGGTCGGGGTGTCGGATCACAGTATCGATTTCACCCGTCTAGACCCATTTCTCTTTTGAGTTGACCCTTGGTCTATAGAACATGATTCGTCTTATGTTACCTCGGTGTTCCATCGTCGAACGGTCTTGTCCGCAGAGACTGCATAGGCGCATAGTCAGTCCGTGTCCCAGCTTCCCCGTTTGCCTTGGATATGGACTTACCCGACCATAATTCGTCCTCGGTCACATACAAATCATATACGCTGGTATCATGCTCTTCCCACATGGCGACTTCTTTCATGTCATTCTGGAGGTCCCACTTGCGGATGGAGCGGTCGGACGAGGCAGAGTAAAGGTACCGACCGCTCGGGTCAGGGCGGATGCATTCCACCGTACGGAAATGACCCTTCCACTTGCCAATGGCAGCATGTGTTTTCAGATCCCATTTGCGAATATACATGTCAGCCGAGCCGGAGTACAAGTATTGTCCAACCACGGTGAGGGTCTTGACAAAGTCGGTGTGGCCTTTGAGGGTAGCGAGGCACTCGCCCGTCTAAACGAGACCAGTCAGCCACCCATAGGATGACCCAACGACAAGAATGAACAAACCTTTGTATCCCATTTCTTGATGGACTTGTCCCAGGAGCCTGTCCACAGAATGGTGTTGTCGTCTGACAGCGCCATGGACGTTACCGGACCCTTATGTCCCTTGAATAACTTGACCGTCTTCTTGGTCTAAGTCTACTAATGAGTACTCTATAAACAAATTTAGTTGGAGTTGGTTGGTTTTACCTCGAGATTGACCCGTTTGGCATGGAATCCGGCACCGGCAAGGTATGCATAACGAGGATCAGGTATAAGCAACAAGGCAAGCACTTTGGATTTCGTTTCCAAGCAATCGCCCTTGGTATAATTGTACTTTGCATTCTTCTGCTCCTGCTTTTCAATCTCGGCGTCCGTCTGGAAGAACTGATCTGCTGACGATCCCACGTTCACCATCCTGTGTATATATGAAGATAATAGAAAGAAAAGGAAAAAAAAAAGATGCAAGAGGGCGTGTCAAGTCGGTGCTCAATTCCAACGTTTCACAGGCACGCGCGCGCGCTCCTTTAGCATGCGCTCCCTTGATCTTGTCTCGCTTTGTGCAGGCACGCTTTCATATTCGTACCCGGCTGGGGGGGGGGGTGCTACATCACAGAGCCAAGACACTGCTCTTTATTCGAGAACAGTGCATTGCATTTGCGAGTCGCTTGTTTGGTCTGATACAATGTGCGGTCAGTTATCTATCAAGGGAAAAGAAAAAGAAAAAGAAAAAGAAGAAGGAGACTGAGTAGCGATCTGCAGTGCAACAAGGGCAAGCAGGAGTAATGGGCTCCATTCGTCTTGTTCGTTTCAGCCGAGTAATGGCATATATTTGAATCTATGTTTTCAGCTATATGTGATTAGTAGTGCGTGTGTGTCTATCTGTAGTGTATATAGATAGACTACAGAAATAAATAAATCGGATAGCAATTCTGCTGTTATAGACGGAGACTGCTAGCTTTGTCAAGAGCGATGAACGTTGCTGCCATGTTTTTGTTTGTTGTTTGCCTGGTCTATGATATGGCTGTGGATAGATAAATAGACAAATCGGCCTTGTGATGATGGCGTATCGGCTGAATGGAGCAGAATAAAACATTGTATAAATAAAGTACCTGAGGAAAGAGAGACATAGAAAAGAGAGAAAAAGAGAACAAGGAAAAGGGTCAGAACCGCAGAAATGGTATAGAGCGTGAAAATGAAAAAAGTGATTTGCGGGCTTTATTAGTCGATTAGCAAGGTCTCTCTTTTTGAACACGTCTTTTTGTGTTTAAGACACACTACAAGTGGATTAAAAAAGTAAAAGATGGAGGTAGACCCGCCCCAATCCGCTGCCAACGGCAACAACAACCATAACGACTCGACTCAAAACCAATTCGACGCTTCATCTCCCGCCCATCCTCAGAATGAACAACAATTAGACCAACAAGAACAACACACGCCATCCCCTCCGCAAGCCGACGTGCTTGATGGCCCCGCTCGACCGGGCACAGAAGAGCAGGAACTCTATCCTATCGCGGTCCTCGTCGATGAACTCAAGAACGAAGACGTCCAGCTGCGGTTGAACGCTATTCGTAATCTCGGCACCATCGCCTTAGCCCTGGGTCCCAAGCGCACACGCGACGAGTTGATACCTTTTCTGAACGGTATATACCGCCTGGTCTTTTTTTTCTCTTTCTTTCTTTTTGTCGACATACTAATAAGTCATCAATAACGGGTAGATTCCATTGATGACGAGGACGAGGTCTTGCTGGCTGTCGCAGGCGAACTCGCCAACTTTTCCGAGTACGTCGGTGGCCCGGAGTACGCTCATTATCTTTTGGGCCCTCTCGAAAACCTCGCTGCCGTTGAAGAAGTGTTGGTCCGAGACAAGGTAGGGTAGAAAACGCTACGGTTGAACATAGAATTAACGGCTTTCATTTTTCTTTACAATTGGCGTAGGCGGTGGAGTCCCTTTGCCAAGTTGTCTCTGTCCTAGACGGCCCGCAAATCGAGCAGCATTTCATTCCTTTGCTCAAACGACTCACTAGCGGCGAATGGTTCACCAGCCGTATCTCGGCCGCTGGCCTGTATGCAGCTGGTTACTCCAAATGCAACCCTGAACAACAGACCGAACTGCGAGGGTAAATTTAACTTCCCTTTTTGCTTATCGTTTATCTTAAAACATATCATGTTATTTCCAGGATGTATGCACAGCTGATGCAAGACGATACACCCATGGTCCGACGCGCAGCTGCCAAATCACTTGGTGTAAGCCCTCACTCTCATATAGCCCTCACTCAAATACTCACTTTCGGACGCGGACGTGTGTGTCTGTAGGCTTTCGCCAAAACATTGGACAAAGAACATCTCGTTCAGCAGATCATGCCCTTGTTTATCAAACTTACCAATGATGAACAAGACACTGTTCGTCTCTTGACCGTCGAGGATCTCGTCCAGATCTCGCATATCCTGACCCCCGAAGAATGTCAGCAAACCCTTCTGCCTACCTTGAAATCCCTCGGTCAGGACAAATCCTGGCGCGTCCGGTACATGGTGGCTTCCAACTTTGGCGAGGTAAATACGATGATGCTCCTTTCTTTCTTCGTATACCCAGAGATACTCATCCCTAGTGCGCGCGCGCGCGTGTGTGTGTGTGTGTGTGCATCTGTGTATGTGTAGTTGTGTGATGCGCTTGGCGAGAGCATTGCGCGCGACGAGCTCGTCAACCTATTCGTCAACCTCATCAAGGATAGCGAAGGCGAGGTCAAGGTCATCACAATCGGTCAAGCGCCTTGTAAGACGTGTATCTGAGTGCTGGTGCACAACACACATACTCATCCTCCTTTTGTTTTGTTTTTATTCGTGTTAGCCTTTGGCAAAATGGTGGATGAGCTTACGATCCTCGATAAACTCTTGCCGTGCGTCAAAGATCTTGTCATTGATACCAACCAGCATGTCCGTGCTGCAGTGGCCAGCAACATTTGCGGTCTCGCGCCCATCCTGGGCAAGGATTTGTAAGTTTTCATTATTTTGGGGGCAACATAAGTCCTCACCTTCCTTTTGTCTTTCGCTTTTTCTTCTCCACATCCATATAGAACGATCGAATATTTGCTGCCGCTGTTCCTCCAGCTCCTCAAAGACGATTTCCCCGACGTGAGACTCAATGTGATTTGCAAACTGGAGAACGTGACCCAAGGTAAATCCTCACGCAAAGAGCCACTATCGAATGGGAGCTGACCCACCTTTCTATCAGTCATTGGCGTGGAGCGCCTGTCGCAGTCGCTGCTGCCCGCTATTGTCGAGTTAGCAGAAGACAAGCAATGGCGCGTGCGGTTGGCTATCATTGAATATATCCCCCTCCTCGCCAAGCAGCTCGGTGTCGGCTTTTTCAATGACAAACTCCTCAGCTTGTGCATGTCCTGGCTCACCGATGCCGTGTTCTCCATTCGTGACGCGGCGACCACCAACCTGCGACAGCTCGTCGAGATCTTTGGCCATGACTGGGCAAAGCAGACCGTGATCCCGCAAGTCGTCACAATGGCCAGCAATGAGAATTATCTATTCCGTATGACCACCTTGTTTGCATTCACAGTACGTGTTGAGTATAACGATAACGCCCCCCCCCCTTCGAGGACTTCATTCAAGCATACCAATCATTTCTTTAGGCCATGGCCGGGTCCCTGACGCCCGAGATCATTCAGGAGAGCGTGCTGCCGACCGTGTTGAAGCTCAAGGATGATACGATCCCGAACGTACGGTTCAATGTGGCCAAGTCGCTCGAGGTGTTGGCGCCTCTTCTGAAGAATGACCCGTCGACGGCGGAGCTCGTCAAGTCACAAGTCTCGCCCGCACTAGAGAAGCTGGGTGGGGATGCTGACGTGGATGTCAGATGGTTTGCCGAAAAAGCGTTGCTTGCGGCACAATAGCAAATATAACAAAACACACACACCTATATACGCTCACATACTCACACTCACACCCACCCACACACGCACACACACGCACACGCTCGCAAGACACCTGAGAGGAATATAGCTTTTTTTTGAAAATGAATGCGGACTGTTTTATTCTACTCGTTATACCGAGTATATCCCAAGTTTGATCGACCCATCCTATCCTATCCTGGGGTCAGACTATGTGTAGCGTGGGGAAACTTATCATCTAGATACGTACGTATATGCACCTTGACATCATAACGAAAGGTACACACATACACATATTGTGGAAGTGCTTCTTTTCAGATATAGCCTTACAATACAGAAGAGCAAATTCGTACCGCACCTATCGCACTTTGTAGTAGGAGGCCGACCCAAGGCCCTTAGAAGTGCTATAGAACGGTCTCTGATTGGGTAGGAAGGCATTGGGGCTGTATGTTCTGCTGAGTTGAAAGTCTGAGAAAATATGCTTGTCTCAAAGGGTGCACGTAGACAGCGTCGTCGACGTGCGATCCTGTAGACCTCATTTCTTTCTTCTTACTCTCTTATCTTTTCCCTTCTCTCCCGACTGTACTGCATTTGCCATGACAGGGCTGTCGGAGGCGAGGCCGATAATCACCGGGTATGTCTCCACCCACGTTGCTGGCCGTGTGTCTTGCCTGTCGGTCGTCCTAATGGAACAACCTTTTTTCTCCCCCTGAATTATACACCATTTAGACACAGTTCTTCCGACGACAGTAATCCATTTACACCCGATACAGAAGGCAAGTTACACATTTCTCACCGCCTTAGGCTCATGCCCGTGTGTGTGTGTGTCTGTAGACGTCGCCCCATTCGACTTTCATAACGCGATGAGTGTGTACCATTACGCCGAAGAGGATGGGGACCAGCCTTATGAGGTAGCCTCTGCTTCTCTGCCTTGCTGAACGGCACTCATTCAGAGTATAGGACGATGCCGTGACAGAGGAGATGTATGCCCGAGGAGACGACATGGTAAGCAAGCAAACCGAGGGCTGAGTCTGCTGAGTTTGGGAAGGTGACACCTTGGTTTGCATGAATGGATTAGCAAGGTATCGACTGGACACGGCAGACCATGCCTCGCGCTTCCTATCGCGAGCAAAGGTAGGCGTGAGTACCATACAAGGACGCTTACTTAGCAAAGAAACTAGGATCCAGGACTACGAGAACTATTTAAGTCTTGAAGACATAGACGAGATCAACCACGACACCGATCAACCCGATCCATCCTCACTCCAAGAGGTACGCATACTGCACACGCCATCACCCTTGGCTCACTCTACCCCCTCTCTTTCCCTTCACACATACAGGCAGCACACATGAACTCGGAGGAGTATTACACCTTTAAATACGCGAAGCTCACCGAGCGATGCAGCATCGGCCATTTCCAGCTACGCAACCTACTCTGGGCAACCACCAAGGATGACATCTACTATATGTGTAAGTCATCCATCCTTAAAGGCCTCCAAAGACTCACTTTTTTTTTTATCAGATGGCGACACAGTACGGCAATGGTCGCCGCAACTCTGCAGCAGTCGACAGATCATGGATGTCTCGACGGCCAACTCACCCCAGAGCCTGATTATCAAAATCAGCTCTATGGCTTGCGGACAGAATATACTCATGGTAGGCGGCTTCATGGGCGAGTATGCCTTTCGGCGACTGGACGACATGAATGCTCCCGTGCATTATGGTGTCACGACCGATCACGCCAATGGCATCGCCAACCATATACACATTTCAGAAGGGCGGAAAGGAGGTAAAGCAAAAAATAAAGCAAAAAAAGTGTCTTTCAGGAGATGGGACCCAACCCGTGGATAGGTACCAAAGCCGTGGTCTCGAGCAACGATAAAAAGGCCCGCTACATTGACCTGGACACTCGGGAAACAGAGCACACGATCGGATTTCCTTTCGCCGTCAATGTATGTTTCCTTTGAGCAATTTATCACGCACCACGCCTGACTTGCCATATCTTTTTGGATAGTGCTCTGCGTTATCACCGGATAGAAACTTACTCTGTGTGGTGGGCGACTCGACCGCGACGCTGGTGGTGAACGTCAACTCGTTTGAAAATGTCATGTCCATGGACGAACACCGTGACTATTCGTTTGCATGCTGTTGGAGCCCAGATGGCCGGTTGCTTGCGACAGGAAATCAGGATAAAACAACACGGTAAGTGATTTTTTTTGGGAGGAAAAGGGACCAGTGAACACGGGCGAGGCTAAGACAACGCGCCAGTGTCTATGACATTCGGAATACATCCAAGGCTCTCCATGTCCTGGGAGCCAAGGTGGGCGCGATTCGGTCCTTGCAGTTCTCGCGCGACGGCAGGCACTTGATTGCAGCAGAACCGATCGATTTTGTGCACGTCTATGACACGACGACGTTTGAGTCCAGCCAGGTGATTGACATGTTCGGTGATATTGCGGGCGTGGCCCTTACGCCGGACGACCAAGCGCTTTACATTGCCAACAGTGAAGAGCGAATAGGGTAAGCCAGTGGGGAAGAAGCAGAAAAAAAAAGTGAGACATACTCATTTCTCGCATTAGTGGAATCTTTGAGTTCCAGCGACAACAACCCAACTGGATCGACTGGACCATGTTATAACGACCTTCCATCTTGTATCATACCCTTTTTTTCTTTTATCCTTTTCTTTTCTCACGCACGCATATACGAATCCACGCACACGTACACACCGAGACACAAGCACTTCCTTTAGCCCCCCCCCTCTCCCAATTCATTGATGTTTCCGCGTCTTTTAATACATCTCACACCTCTATACGCCCGCACATTTTTCGTATCCCACAGAAGTCTGCGCGACGAAGAAAAGACTGAATAGCATCCGAGATCCTCACTACGGAAGACGGCAAAAAGTGAGAACGGAACACGCGTAAAACTCTCCTCTTTTTCTTTCTTTGTTCATTCATTTTACAGTCGGGAGGAAGGGGAGGGGGATCTATTCTATTGTTCTTCTACGGTGACGAGGACTTCGTAGGTCTCATCGGGGAGGACCTGAATATCGACTTCGGTCAGGAAGGGCACAATGAAGGTCGCACCGGCTTCCTCGAGCTGCTCGCGCGAGTGGGTCGTCAGGACAGCCACCACGTCCATGCCAGCCGCGCGCGCCGCCCGCACCCCGCTCGGCGCGTCTTCAAACACAACGCAGTCCTTGGGATCCATGCCCAGTCCGGCCGCGGCCTGCAGATACCCTTCCGCATGCGGTTTGCCGTTCTGCACCGAATCGGCGGTGGCAAGCACGCCGGGAAGAACCAGATTGCACTGCTTGAACCGAGACTCCACCATGTATCGCATGCCACCGGTGCAGATACCAAATTTGCCGGCCGGCACCTTTTGGAGGAGCGCCTCCGCGCCGGGCAACAGACTCACGCCTTCGCTCTCGTCCGCTAGCCTACGCTCCATTTCGGTGGCATATTCAATCGTCGCCTTGTGCGGTACCCACTCGGAGATCGTGTCAATCGACCGACGGCCATGCGATGTGGCCAGAATCTGGAACAATAACATTAACTCTTTTTCCACTTTTTTTTTTGGGTTATCTTGCCATGGGTGGCCTGCTTCTATGCTTGCTTTTCCCCAATTTACCTTTTCGGGATCCAGCTCGTGCTCTCGTGCAAATTCGCGCCAGTATTTCTCAACGAGTGGCGTCGTATCAATCAAGGTACCATCCAGATCAAAGATAAATGCCTTGGCGCGCAGTGTGTGGGTTGTGGTTGTCATTCTGGGGGACCGGTATCTGTTCTTCTTTTCTTGGGGGTAAAGAAAAAGGAAAATGCGGGGGGGGGAATAGAATGGCTTCCCGCATTTTCCTTGTCAACGGATGAATGCCGACCCGCGGGAATCCGCTGGCCGAAATCAACTCAGATCGTGTTTTTTTCCAAGTGGAAACTAAACAACTGGAACTCCTCAAGAGCTCGTAGAAACGAGAAAAGGAGTACTATCAATAGAAGATACGATGAAACGTAGCTTGTTATATTGATAGAGTGGATCCATGACACCCTTCATCGAGTTGGAGTAAGAGACACTGTATTTCACATTCGAAATACGTCATTAATAGTAGCAAGTAAGTATTACGTATGAGAGAATCCACAACGTACTATGCCTCGACCACGAAAACATGGTTATCTCGCGTACTTGTCTTTTTCTATTACCCAACAGACAATATACATATTTGCAGCGTTTATACGGTCAGCTTCCCTGCTGTTAGTGTGGCAAGTACTCGGCCTCACTTTGTGTTTTCTGTATAGTCATTGCTATGTCCTGAGCAATATTCTGGGAAGAAAGGCACCGCCCTAGCGTTGCGAAAAAAAAAAAAAAAAAAGAATGTATTTTTGCAAGTCCACTCCCAGGCTAATGGGCTCAAATCGAACGTGCTTACCAGGCTTAGGTAATTTTCGAAGGGGACCCTGAAGACGCCTTTAATTTCCGAAAAGGGAAGCGTGGGACGACGACGGCGATGCGGGGGGACGAGACGTCACAAGGACCACCATGTGCGCATGATTTAAAGCAGAAACTGTGGGCAAAAAATAAATACACACATAAAAAATAAACGATTTCAGAGACGACAGAAAAAAATAAAGCGAAGCGTCGACATCTGCGTGTTCCTTTTTTTTTTTTCTTTCCTCCTTTCTTCACACGCACCACACACGCCGCTTTTTTTCCTTTTTATTATGGTCCACCTCGGCGTTTTGCCCAGTGGGATCATCGCCTTTCTTCTTTTTCATGTCGGTGAGGCCAGCGCACCCTCCCAGGTGGCGTTCGACGTGACGACCGGCCACCGTGTGCCCACACATCTGCGTCATGACTCCAGTTCTTATTATCCGAGTCGAGTCCAGCCGCCGTTGCCAGGTGCACACGAGCTGTCGCTGGCCCAAAAACGAGAATATGTCAGGGAAGCATTCGACTTTGCCTGGCAGGGCTACAAGTCGTTTGCCTGGGGCAAGGATGAGAATCGGCCGGTGACCAACCAACCGGCGACATCCAGGTAAAAAAAGGAAGAAGAAAAATAAAATATACAGGTCGGATTTATATTTGCAACCATCACTGATCCTTTTCTTTCCCGCATCCAAAGAAATGGCTGGGGAGGTAAAAATGCTTGTGATTGTCTGAAAAATTCATGCACGGTTGACTGATGACAACATACACATACTGCAAACATACATACACAACACGATACAACAACAAAAAGCTTCCTTGGTGGACGGCCTTGACACGCTGTATCTGTTGGGCTTCCACGACGAGTTTGAGGAGGCCAAAAAGACAATCGCCCACATTGACTGGAGCCAGTCAGACGACCTCGTCCAAGTCTTTGAGACGACGATTCGGTACGTCGGCGGCCTCCTGAGCGCCTACGATCTGTCGGGTGACGAGATATTTATCACCAAGACAGTGGAGCTCGTCGACCGGCTCTTGCCTGCCTTTGACACACCCACCGGTATACCCTACCAATATGTCAATTTTACGTCGTAAGGAAAACACATACTTTTACACTTCAGAGCGAACCTATCCCACTCAACGCGAATTCATGTTAGAGGGAAGGCAGTCAAGTCGGGGTTTCCGGAGGGCGCTGCCTGCCTCGCAGAACTGGGCACGGTGCAGATGGAATTTACGAGACTTTCCGAGATCACGGGCGACTGGCACTACCATTTGGTCGTACGTAACCGGGCAGGCAATCCTCCTGACACGTCACAGGGCTCACCTTGTTTTTAGGGCCAACGCGTATATCAGGCCTTTGAAGAACTCCAAATGGACGCCCATCCAGGATTGTATCCGCATCTCATCAATGCCGATACCGGCAAACCCGTCGGCGATTACGTGACCTGGGGTGGCATGGCCGATAGCTTCTATGAGGTACGTGAAGAGACAATATGACGCGCCCTTTCCTATCGCCTTGTCTCACAAAGCGTAGTACCTGATCAAACAATACGTCATGTCCGGCGGACGAGACGCACAAAAGAAGCAGATGGTGATTGACGCTGTGCGCAGCGTCGAGAAGCACCTGCTCGCACGGCCACAGCACCGGCCCGACGTCGCGTTTCTGGGCAATCTCAACAACGGCGAGCTCGCGCCCGTGATGGAGGAGCTCGCGTGTTTTGCGCCGGGCAATCTTCTTCTCGCCGCCCGCACCGTCCCAGAGCTCGCTGGCACCGAACCCTGGGTATTTGATCTGATGCATGGCTGCTACAATGCGTGGGCCATGACCCGGACCGGCCTCGCGCCCGAGCTTTTTGGGTGGGTCGACGACCAAGGCCGCTCCGGTGCGGACATGACCCAACGCCGTGAGCAGCTTGCGCACCAGTACGGCTCCTACCCGATCGTCTCGAGCTACATTCTTCGCCCCGGTAAGCGCAGCAAAAAACATTGGAAGCCGAGTAAGGGGAGGTGCGGTGCATCTGACAAGGCTTTTGATTAGAAACGCTGGAATCCATTTTCTACTTTTATCGATTCACGCGCGATCGCCGGTATCAGGATATGGCGTGGGAGATCTTCAACTCGATCCACACTTACTGCCGTGCCAACTCGGGTTTCTCGGGCGTGCATGATGTCGATACTTTCTACCCGCGTTGGGATGACCGTCAAGAAAGGTAAAACAAAGAAGGCAAGTGGGGAGTAAAACTGACACATACACACGCTTGTACTAGCTTCCTATACGCCGAGACGCTCAAATATCTGTACATGATATTTGAGGAGCCAGGTCAGGAACAGATTGACCTCGAGGAATGGGTGCTCAACACCGAAGCCCATCCCTTCCGCATCGTGGCCCACCCGCCCCTCCATCCACCCAAGCCGGCCCCACCCACCGCATCCTGGTTCAGCTCCCTTTGGTTCCTCTTTGTCGAATGGCTCAAGTTTCTGTTTGTTCCCTATTTACAATGCTTTGAATAAAAATCCAGCTGCGGTTTAATCGCTTTCATCCTCATCATCCTGATTCAAGAACGAGACATCCAGTTCTTGTCGCTTCGGTTTCTCTTCTTCTTCGTCTTCTTCATCGTCATTATCGTCATCCGAGATGGCAATATGCCGCCGCTTGCGTTTGTTAGCGCGCGGTGTGTCATCAATGATCAGGCTCGTGTCAAGCGACGCGATCTCGCGCTTCAGCTCCAACTCGGCCTTGGCTTCTTTGCATTTCTGCAGGGTGGGTCGTCCATGTACACCCAAGCTTTCCAGAATCGATTTCAGCTTATCGATCTGCTGTTTGCTGGTCTTGCAATCTTTGAGCTCCTTGGACCTGCGACCGCCAAGTTGTGAACGGCTCGCTCTTTTCTCTTTTTCAATTCTTGTTCTTACCATATCTTGCGCACACCACATTTATTGATGAAACCTTTGAGCCGCTGAATGGTATCCTCGCTCTTGGATGACGCTGCCTTATTTTCTTTGCTAGCAGGTGCTTTCTTGGCTTTCTTGGACGGCGCCTTCTTTTCTCGCGCTCGCTCCTCCTCTTCTTCGTCTTCGTCCTCGCCTCCTTCAGGTGTAATGCTTCGACTTGACGAGGGCTTTTTGGTATCTGTGTCATCTTCTTTTTCCTCCTTTTCCTCCTCCTCCTGGTATTGGTCCCCATCCTCGTCATCTTCATCCGCATCCGGGACTGTATCGGAAGTCTTTACTACGGAGAGCGGTTCTTTCTTGACTTGCTTTGGCCTTGGGCCAGGCTTTGCCTTTTTGGTCGTCCTTCTGCGTCGTTTAGGCTGCGCGTCCTCTTCCAAGTCATCGTCGTCGTCATCCGCTGTAGGCGTCGGCTCCATCGCCTCAGGTTCTTTTTCTTGCTTCATCTCTGTATCAGATTCAGAGGCGTCTGCGTCTTCTTTCCCAGATGCGGCAGGTTTCGGATTGGCCTAATGGATACGGTCAGGAGGGCTATATCGTCCCACGTATGACGCTTACCAGAGCATCGTCAATCAAACTGCTGACTAGTTTTTTCCATGGTTTCTCGTCCAGCGCCTTGTCCTCTAGGTTCTGTATTTTATTAGCTTCGCCTTGGCCATATACTTTTGATCTGTTACTCACAAACTGTTTCTCAAGAGCGCGTCTCACTTTACTCGGAGTGAGTTCCCTATAGAATAGAGAGAGATCGGGGTCAGCAATCATAAGAGTAAGAGTGTACGCTCTGATCGTACTCGAGATTGCCCTGGTGCACTTGACTACAATTGCTCCTCAGTTAACTTGTGGTCTAGTCTCTCCTGTCAGCCTTACGTGTTCACGGCTTCAACGACTTTCCGGTCTCGAAAGAATGCTTCACTCAGGGTTGCCATGCTGATCTGAAGTGTCTGTGGAGGGTTTTAAAAAGAAGAAAGAAATGCGCGCCTGCGCATTAATCCATTAGAAAAAAATATTTCGCGTTCGCGTTTCTTTTTCTCTTTTTTTAATTTCGCGTGACACACGTAGTAAGACACACCAGTAGAAGCAACAACACAATGAGCGACGAAGACGCCCTGTAAGCATCAGCAACAAGCAGCACCACACCACACCATATAATGCCATCGCATACTAAACCCCATGCCAGCCTTCCTACCCCGTCAGACAAACTCAAAAGCGAGATCAGTCATTTACGACAACGATGCAAGTGCCATGTTCTATAGGAACTTATACAACACACTAGGCGCGCACTCACACACCCTATGCAGTGATACAGGCCGAAGAAAATGAAAAGAGACTGCTACAGGAACTTATGGAAGAGGATATCAAACTGTACTCGGCCCAAAAGTTTTCCGACTCCATACGAGATACCACGCGTGAGAAAGCCTCGGCTATGACTGATTTACGTGAAAAGGTACCTACAAACCCGTTCTGTCCTTCCTCTCGTTTCTCATTTCGTTTTATCAGATACTCGAGCGCATGATGACGACGTTGACGAATCGCTGTGTTCAAGAAGTGATTGGCTATTACCGTCTCACGGGCCGCACCGTCTTTACCTTTCGGTCCGCCTACACTGGCGTTCGCTTCGACACGTTTTATAACCGTGAGGCACATCATACAGCCTTTTTTGATAGCAACCGAACCTGACCCTGGGTATACTTATAGGACGCTACTTTGAGCCCTACTATATCCTGTTCCGGGGTAACGAGGAGCACCCAGACAGGGCCCTCTACCGCCATACCATCCCGCATTTTATCCCACTCAAACGATTGCAGCACGAACTCTTGCCCGAGGGCCTCGAGGTGAGACACGCGCGCACACACAAACCAGCAAAGATGCCCAGCAAAGCATACCATGGCTAACGTTTTCCATTCATGCATGAAGACTCTGTGTCGGATAGTGCACGATTTCTTGCTGGCCTACGTATCCCGGAGAGAACAAGTGCAGGATCTCGCTCAACTCCACGAAACACGCCCTTCACTCCATATCGACGCAAGCGACGTGGCCGTCACCAAGGTGCAGCTCGTGGAGGACAGAGGTAATCAGCCCAAGGTGCATGTCTCGCTCATTTACGACAACATGGCCGCCGAACTACCGACGCGCGTTTCTATTACCCATGACCATCAGGAGCACGCGTATCCGGAAAAGGAACAAGTGTTTCGTGATTTTCGGTTACCCGAGGCATACCGGATCGTTTTTGGTGTCAACTGATCTCTATCCTTTTCTGGTTCAAACGTCCTCTCTTGTAATGTAAATATATATCTGGCAAATTCGCATCGCTGCACTGTACACGCACGCAACGCATAGCATACGGTTCGACCTCTGGGTTTTCATGCTTGACCGGAGCAGTACATTTCCTGGAAAAAGCTACACTGTCTTTCAATGGAATAAAAGAGGTCACAATTATGCACATACGCACGTCGACAGGTACAGACACTCGAGGGAAAATCTTGTTTTTTTTTTTTTTTTTTGAACGTCATACTTTGAACGTCATACTATCATCTAAATCATGTACAAAAGGTAGATACTTGCAAAATGCATCAAACAAATAAACAAAGGACAAGTCATGGATGTGTACATAAAATTCGAGGCGGTTATTGAAATGGGTTGACAGGGTAAACATTGATGATGGGAGGCGACTTATCCATATTGACTTGGATAAGTGCATCGAACTTGGTGAACACCTTGAATTTTTGCATGCATGTGGCAGCGTCGAGCTCCTCATCCGGTGCTTTTTGGATATCTTCAGGTCGGATCGCCGGTCGTGACGCGCCTGACTCGTCAAGATCCTCGTCCTCAACGTACAGTCCACCGCTGCTGCGTCGAGCCATCTTCTTTTTCTTATCACCATACGCTTCATCCTCATCCCCACCCTCCTCGTCCTCGTCCTCGTCCTCCTCATGAAGATCGTGGCCATCCGCGGTGGGCGTCACGCCTTTCTTCCAGTAAAGGCTCAAGGCCATGTCATTGGGGTCGAAACGACGTTTCACGAGTGGCAAATCTTCGCTAAAAACACGCTTCTCGATGCCATACTCAGGTATGAGCATATCAAACGCGTCTTTGAGGACTTGCACCACCACGGCCTGGCGAACCACGCGGCCCTCCTTCTTCTCCAACTTGGCGAGGTAGTGGGCGAGGTAGAGCTGGATGTTCATGTCCTGTGCGTTCTTGGCATTGTCACGGTTGCGGTTGCACTCCGCTGCGATCTTCGCCACCGATTTGGTGTTGTAGCCGTGAGAGCCTACGCGTCCCCATCTTTGATCAGCATGCGGTGGCCCTTCTCCCAACACAGAGAGAAACCTCTTCCACTTACCTAGATTGCGAATCGCCGCGTCGAGCTGGCGATGCACCATGATGTCAGCATAGCGACGGATGGGCGAGGTAAAGTGCGTGTACAGGGGCACATTCAACGCATAATGCATGTACTTGTCCTCGGATAACGCGCCCGTGCAAAAGTACTTTGCGCGCTGCATGGGCTTGATGGCCAACACCATCAGAACTTGCTTGACCTCGTCGGACTCGATGGACGAGAACGACTGCTGTAGCGCACCGGCCGTCGAGCCGTCCAGGCCAAACCCAAGATCCTCCGCCTGCTTCAAAAACTCATCCTACATGAACGAAAAGGGAAAAAAGGGAAAAAAAAAAGAAAGTCAGCGCTAAAGCCCACTTCATTACACATGTATCCTGATTTACCAGCCGGCGCTCGATGGGAGGGGAATGACGACGCAACATGGCATCTTCCGGGTAGTGCGTACAGATTTTCTCGGCCACGCTCATGTTGGCGCACAGCATGAACTCCTCAATCAGACGGTTCGCATCCTTGAGCTCATAGATGGAGACACTTTCAGGCTCGCCTTGCGCGTCCAATTTGATGGACAGGCGCACCGAATTGATCGAGAGCGCACCGCCGTCGAATCGCCGCTTGCGCATACATTTCGATAGCTTATAAAGGTGTGTGATGGCATCCTCCACCTCCTTGCGCGGATAGTCCATGATGGACACAGGCTCGGGAAGACCCTTACCTTCGATCACGTTCTGTGCATCATCATACGCAAGCTTCGCGCACGACCTAGAAGGACACAGTGTCGGTGCATATGTCAGTACGACCTCGTTTTTCGTATTCTCCGTCCCACTCACTTTATAATGCTGCGACCGAACCAGGTATCCAAAACATTTCCTTCGGGGTCCATTTTCCAAATGACCGAGAACGCAAGTCTATACCATGTCATGGGATGTGAGTAGCCTGGCGACACTTGGATGCGAGTTCTTCTCTTTTTTTTTTTTTTTTTTTTTTTTTTTTTTTTTTACCGTTCCACACCGGGATTCAAACTGCAAAGCTGCTCGCAGAGGAGTGAGGGCAGCATGGGGATGACCCGTTCTACGAGATAGGTGCTCGTACCGCGTTTGCGCGCCTCGGTGTCTAAGGGTGTATTGCGCTTGACGAAATAAGACACATCCGCAATATGCACGCCGACCTCGAAATTGCCATCGTCCAGGGGCGTGATATGCACCGCATCGTCCAGATCTATTGCCATTGTCAATCGCGCTGACCCACTGGCCGCCTTTTTTTTTTTTTTTTTACCTTTGGCTGTAGAAGGATCAATCGTGAAAATACACGTATCACGCAGATCACGGCGCTTTTTGTATTCCATGGGAGGAATCTCCCAGGGCGTGGGAGGTAAGGCTTTGAGAGCCAAGCTGGGAAAAGACGCGTCGATAATGTCACAGTCGGTCAGTGTGGCCACAGTCTCGGCCGCGATGCTGCCGGTCGGGCCCAGGCTACGCACGATCTTGCCAAAGGGGAAGAGGGCGTCGATGGGCCAGCGCGTGATGCGCGCCGAGACGATCGATGTTTGCTTGCCGTCCACGGCGACCAGCTCGGGCGGTGCCTGGTGCGCAATGATCGCGATCAAGGGTGTACGCTTATCGGTCGGTTTGAACCATGCCAGGCGCTGATGGGACAGCTTGCTTTCCATGCTCTCCTCGGGTGCCGTGTTTTCCTTGTCTGCGTCGCCGCTCGCCTTGCCACCACTTTGGGGTCGCTCCAGAAGCAGGATACTGTTTCTCTTCGTTA
Source organism: Syncephalastrum monosporum B8922 (assembly GCA_000697355.1). Taxonomy (NCBI): domain Eukaryota; kingdom Fungi; phylum Mucoromycota; class Mucoromycetes; order Mucorales; family Syncephalastraceae; genus Syncephalastrum; species Syncephalastrum monosporum. The sequence continues at coordinate 43,851 of JNEN01001277.1, forward strand.
GCGCGCCTTTAGTTCCCCGTTTCATAATGGAAGTGCCTTACCCTGCAAAAAGGTGGTTGGAACGTTCAATGATGCCTACCACCTCGCCCGCATATTTCGGCTTGTCCTTGTCTTCATCCTCTTCTTCATCGTCCTCGTCTTCGAGATTTTCAACTTCCATGTCAGCCGGCACACTCTCGCGTTCGAGCTTGCGTCGGCGCATCCGGTCTTTCTTAGCCTCCCATGCCTTGTCGGTATCGAGGAGACGCACCGCGACCACATCGCCATCCAGGGCACGGTTCCGGTTCCTGGAACCGTTGATGAAGATGTCGTGGTCCAACGATTCGGATGTAACATAGGCATCGGCACGCAATCGCTTGTTGATGCGCAGCTCACCCTTGACAAGCGAACCATCTTGGAGTCCTCTTTCGATCAGCCGGGGGTCCATGAAAGGTGAGAACTGTGGCCGGCGCCCACGCAGGACGTCGTCCGGGTGAACATACTCGCTTGGCGGTGGTTTGTCATGTCTGTCATTTCGTTGCTCCCGAGGGGGTCGCGTGGAATCTGCTTTTCGCGAGCTGCCTCTCTCTAGAGACACAAATGCTATGTGAGCATGACGCGCTTATACACATCGGTCCAGAACTTTTACCTTTGTGCTCTTTTCCGTCGCGTGCTTCTTTTCTGGATCGACTCGGTTTGGCCGGAAGGTCCTCGGAAGCAATTAGCTTATCCTCCTTTGTTTTATCAACGACATAAAAGTCACTTGCACCGGGCATAGGATGAAAGCGTCTCTTTTCCTCTTCAGCGGGCGCAAAGTGAAAGCCGTCGAGCGAACGCCTTCTTGCTGTCAGGTCGCGTCGTTGTTGGGTAAAGCCGGCGTACTCCAATTCCTCGACGGGTATCTCGTCTTGGATTACTTGGCCCGGTTGGGCTGGATGCTCGAAGGCTTGACGGATTGTGCTCGGGGACAGATTCTGCTTCTTCTCGGACTCGCCTTGGATGGATCGGTTCGCCTCAGGCTGGGGTTCGGAGCGCGTCTTACCGGGTTTCGGTCCCTTGCTGTCCTTTTTGCTCCTCTTCTTCTTGGGCTTATCTGCCTTGGGCGCCTTTTGATCCTTGGAAACGTGTTGTTCTTCGGAGGTCGGCTTGTCCCTGGATTCTTCGTGGTCCTTGGACGTCTCCTGGTCTTTGGGATCTTTGTGTTCTTTGGATTTCCGTTTATCCTTCGGTTTTCTCGGGCTCTTGTGCTTCTTCTGGTCTTTCGTGGTGTCCTTGATGTCTTCTGAGGAGGCTGCAGCGTCATCCGAATGCTTTTCGTGCGCTTCGGTCGCCTTGTCTTTCTGATGCGCGGGTTTCTTCTTGCGCGGCCACTTCTTCTTTTTCTTGGTTTCCTCCGAGGCAGCTACAGTCGCGTCATGGTGAGGCGTTTCAGACGCGTCCTTTGGCTTGGCATCGGATGGCGGTGCAGGTGGTGCTGAAAGAGGAGCATCGGACGGTGCTGCGCGCGCGTGTGCGGTCGAGGGTCCGTCGGATTCTTTGGTGGGTTTGGCACTGGTACGTTTGCCACCATGCCTGCGACTGTTGCTCTTCTTTTTGGGCTTCTCGGCTTTCTCCGTGCCCTTGTCGGCTTCTTTGTTCTATGTACGACTATGAGATGAGTGGCATGCCCAACAGCCCTGGGACTCTGCGATACATACCGTGGTCGATCCGTCGTGAGCAGCTCCTTTCGGATGGGTCCGATCCTCCCCAGAGTTGCGCTGTTTGGTAGCATTGCCGTCCTCGGCCTGTGGATTGTCAACATCGGCAACGCCCTTTTTCTTGTGCAAAGTGCTGCGTCGTACTGGGCGGCGTCGCGTTTCACCGCCCGGATTTTGGGGTGAGGCCTTCACAATCAAAACAGTCAAGATTAATACACGTTGCATCGATCAGAAAGATCACCTGTTCGCTTGTCGTGGGTATCTCCTTTGTCTGGGGTGGGTCCATAAGAGTAGTGCTTATGAGGTCTATGCGTCTTGAGAAAGAAAAGGACCGCGTCCTGTTTGCCGAGAAATCCGCAAAGGTTGCCTCCCGCAGCAAGCGCATTGAGCGGACTTTCTACGCTCGAACAGCTGCTGCGACACATGCCCACCCAACATTCTGGATTGCCACTGTCAACCTTGGCTACTCCTTTTACTGCCACGATCGAACACACCTCCACGTTGCTATGCAGTGTATGTAGAGCAATAACTTGCTCCTCTGTTATTATTACTCTACTGGAGGTCTCATCCACGCCATGCATTATGTACGACGTATGCGTATGCTTGCTTTTAAATAGCAGCGTAACGATATAAAATCCCGAACAGCGGGTCGAAAGGTAAAGCAACAAGCTGGGATACTCAACCAAAAAAAGAGAAAAAGTGGTGCAGTTAAAGACAGAATGTAATGCCGTTGGAAGCATCCGCTAGAAAGGAAAGAACGGATGCGGTTGGTTGTCTTAAAATCAAGGTTATAAGAGACACAAGCATCCATACAAAGGAAGCTCCATTGTCGGATCAAAATGCCTTCCTCTTTTGTCCCGTACTTGTGCACTACCGATGCATGTGACCATACTCGTAAACTAACTTTTTAGATCTCTTTTTAGGGGGTTGATTATCTGATAGCAGCCCTAATTTTTTTTTATACTTGACGATGGAATGATGTACAATATATATTACAATGCGTGCAAAAATTCGTATCTACGAAGAAATACGTTGGCTAGATATAACCCGTCAAAAGAGAGTAATCACCGCAACGCATCCGATCAGCGACAAGGATGCTAAGAGCCGCCAAAGAGTGAAGCGGCGCTTCTTCACCCCCGTAAGTCCAAAGTGATCTATGATACATGCCGCGACCACCTGTATCCCCGTACAAAGCATATGTATCAGTATGTTTGAAGTCTTTCTTTCTTGTCTCATATGTACCTGCGCACATACGAAAATACTCAGGACGGTGCCAGCACCGAGCTTCGGTACGGTGAATATATTTACAATGATGTAGTATGTTCCAAATGACCCGCCTAGCCAACAGTACCATGGCGCCTCTGCAGAGAACGAAAGAGTATGAGCCACAATCAGTACCTCTACGTAGGCACGCTCGTTGGACAGGTCCTCCCGTGTATACCTCTTAGACGAGGCATCGTTGGCAGTGGCGTCTTTAAAATGAAAACATCCACAAGAAAGAAAATTACCCCAGTGCTTAGACCGGTAATGAAATTCAGCATGGAACAAAATCCTTGGCCGCCATATGCCCTCATGGTGGCATTAGTACCTGGAAATACCAGCGCAATGAGAAAAGAGGCAAACAGGTAAATGTCCTTTCTTGTCCACTCACCTGCCTGAAAAGCGACGCCACAACCTGCTAGAAGAGGTAGAATAGAGAACACGTAGGGATTTGCCATAGCGCGTTGGTGCCAAGACCCTTTGAGATTATCCTGTGAGCCTTTGGCGGCAATCGTGGAGCATTTTTCGCTCATCTTGTCAGGAAGATTCGTTTCGGCCGCTGTTGACGTCTGTTCGTCGTCGAACGCACGCACATGCAGCGTATACTCGGCCGTATTCGTATTGTCTTCCATATAAATGGTGGAATCGGAAGTGTCTTCTCGTGAATGCATTGGCGCCGTCTCGTAGGTATGCAGCTGCAAAAGTAGAAAAGTACGAGTATGCTGGACATCCATAGGGCCCTTTTTATCAAAATAAGAATGTAAGCACCGCGCTACTGAAGCAAGATCTATTGATCCCCCATTGAGCACATGGTTGTGAAACGATACCTTGATTTCGAGTGTTCTTGAAGACGCCGACGCATGGCTGCTCGACACAGCCCCTAACTTGCATCGGCTTAAATAATGTAGTGTTGCAAGCTTATCTGATCATGGTGGGTTTACACGGTATGTAGATGTAGCTATTCCATATACTATTACAAGTTACCGTGCTATCTTGAGACTGCGGGAAGACTTGCAGCTGTTGTCAAAAGATCTCATTCCGGCCGCTATTTTATTTAAGCGATTGTACATTTCATTAGGCTGCGCTTAGAGCTAAGGCATCTTCGATTCAGCTGGAAATATTCGATAGCGATTGAGAGCCGTATGGATTCAGATACTGAATGCAGATTGTAGGTGGTTATGTTTCACAAAAGTGGTCAAAAAGGGCCGTCTATTGTTGAGAGTGTGTGCCTTTCTGTGTGTGACGTGAAGATTTCCGCAGCAAAGACGATCGAGGGCGATCGAAACTGTCATAATTTCGGTTTTTCTTTTCTTCTTCTCTTCTTAAACGACCCATTTGTTGTCCCTTATTCATGGTTGCTACTCGTCGCTCCACGCGGATCCTCTCGCAAGCCTCGTCTTCAGCTGGATCCACACCCGGCTTGACCGAATCGCGTGCGACGAGCCCACGATCTACCGACGAAGCAGATACGAATGACGACAACGACAACGATTTCCAATCCCTCCCGCGAGTCACTCGATCGTTGCGCCGTCGAGTGAGACTCTCAGACTCACAGGGAAGCTCAGACGGAGGCATTCGAAAGCGAGCTCGCAAGCTTGCCTTTGTGGAGATCTCGCAAGAGGACGACATTCGAGCCATGCAGAACGAAAAGTTGTCTTCTGCTCCTGCCAATGGAGACGACACCTCTGCCACAGATACTGATGCGTATTTTACGGCCAAAGAAAGTTCACCGTCTGCCAGCGTGGCTTCTTGGGGTGGTGTCACCGAAGACACTCTCGCCGAAGTTCATGCGCTTGATCGAGAGGAGGCGGACATTGCTGCGGAGAATCTGACGGAAGGCAACCCTGAACCTGCCAGTCCAGGCGATAGTCAAAGTGACACTGACACCGGCTCTGCGACCAATGCAGAGGAAGAGACAGACAACGGGACGCGCGAGAACGATACACCTGATCTGAATGTGGTCGATTCGGATGAGGAGAGCGCAGGTACCACTCCCAACGAGGACAGCGAAGACGACGATGATGATCTCCCGCTCGCTCTTCGACGCCCTCCACGGGCACGCGCCCGGAACCGAGGACGAGGACAAGGACGCGCAGTACCACGCGTGCGAAAGAGTCATGTGAGTGTTTATAGCAGGAAAGATCCGCATTCAGATAACTGACTTTTTATATAGCAAGAAATAACCAACGAGAAGTTGATCTCCCAACATCCTGAGCTCGCTACTGTCTGGGAAGATTTGGAAAACAAGACGAAAGCGGAAGCCGTACCGGTTGAGCAACCTAAGGACCTCGTACTCCCGCTTTTACCCTTCCAGAAGCGTGGTGTGGGTTGGATGAGGCAGCAAGAAGAGTTGAATGATGTACGTAGAATTACGATTTTATCTTTCATTATGGACTGACCGTTTATTTTCCTCTAGTTCAAGGGTGGTGTCTTGGCGGTAGGTTTTGAAGAAAAAGCTTGGCTGTCGTGTGTTACTAAACCTGCATGTAGGATGAAATGGGTATGGGAAAAACAATCCAAACCATTGCCTTGATGCTGTCCGACAAGAAGCGACCGAACCTAGTTATTGCCCCTGTGGTATGAAGGATAATAACGTTTAATGGATTACCCTTGCTGATGAATATTGTTTACTCGTTTAGGTCGCTCTAACTCAGTGGAAATCAGAGATAGAGAACCATACCAACAACGCGCTCAAGGTCTACATTTTTCACGGTAAGACTAACAAGCTGATATAATTATCATCCTAACATGGTATGAAGGCAACAAGCGCGAGGGTAGCGCAGCTCATCTGAACAAATTTGACGTGGTGCTGTCTACATGTAAGTTTCAAGTGTTTTTAGATTTGTTATATATTAAAACACATGTAAAAAAAAGACTCTCTGGTTGAAATTGCTTTTCGGCACCAAGAGGTGGGGCAAAAGAAATATGGCAAGGTGGTCAAGACACGATCGCCGCTGCACCAGATCCACTGGCATCGTATTATTCTCGACGAGGCAAGTTTTGTGTCCACTTGGATGTTTCATACGCTGATGTGAAAATATACACAGGCCCACAATATCAAAGATCGATCTCGAAATACGGCGCGATCTGTGGTATGTGACAAAAGAAAGATTTTTTTTTCGCTGATGTTAATGGGTTCATGCCTACATCCTAGTTTAACTTGGAAGGCAACTTCAGATGGTCCTTGACTGGTACACCCCTTCAGAACCGTGTCGGTGAATTGTACTCCTTGATTCGTTTTATGGAAGCAGGTAAAATTGGAGGGCTGATACACACAAAAAATTTGGAGCAATAGTCTCATATAGTTGGTGTTTAGATCCATTCGGTTACTACTTTTGCAAGAAATGTCCGTGCAAAAAGCTTAACTGGGAATTCTCTGACAAAAAGGGCTGTGATTCGTGCGGACACAAACCGATGGAGTAAGTGTTTATCATTTTCTTGTGGCCATGCGTGTATTCATAACATTGCCTACAGTCATGTGTGTTGGTGGAACAACGAGATCCTGAAACCTATCCAAAACCACGGCCACATCGGCGAAGGCCGGGTCGCATTCAAGAAGCTAGGCAAGCTGCTGGATAAGATGATGTTGAGACGAACCAAACTTCAGTGTGCAGACGACTTGGGTTTGCCGCCGAGGACAGTCGTGGTGAGACGAGACATCTTCAACGAGGAGGAAGAAGAAATGTACAAGGGTCTCTATAGCGATTCAGCAAGGCAGTTCTCAGACTATGTTGAAGAAGGTATGATTTTCAATGCCGCGTATATACACATACGCGTGTTTTCACATGACGTGATCTGACCCACCTGTCGTAGGCTCGGTTCTAAACAACTATGCCAATATCTTTGAGCTACTCACCCGCATGCGCCAGAGCGGTAAGTACAAAGATGAGCATGAGTATTTTTCAGTGCGCTTATACTGGCCACTAGCCAATCACATTGATCTGGTGACGAAAAAGAACACAGACAACAAGCAGCTGGTGTGCATGCTTTGTAATGAGCCACCTGAAGTAAGTAAAAAAAACCTGGAAGCAGGTTGGCGTACTGTTTATTTACAATCTCTTACTTGATTAGGACGCGATAGCAGCCACATGCCGGCATGTCTTTTGCCGAGAGGTAATTATACTTTTGCAGGGACGCAAAGAACAGGACATAGAGCTAACGCGGTCACCCTCTATCTAGTGCTGTGTGCAGTATATCGAGACCTTTAACAGCCTTGAAACGGATGATAAGGCACCTAGATGTCCCTCGTGTTACGCGAACTTCAATGTCGATCTCACGCAGCCCGCGATGGACACCGGGGGCGCAGGCGAGGGCGCCTACGCCGGATTTTCAAAGACGAGTATTGTGAATCGGATAGATATGAACAACTGGCGCAGCTCCACCAAGATTGAGGCGCTCGTAGAAGAGCTGTCTAAGCTTCGAACTGAGGACAAGACGATTAAAAGCATTGTCTTCTCGCAGGTAAATAGGAATCCAACATATATCCCCATTGTACTCACATGGCGTTTTAAAGTTTGTCAACTTTCTCGATTTGGTGTATTGGCGTTTGTCCCGAGCAGGCTTCTACTGCATTCGGTTGGATGGCACCATGTCTCTTCAGCAGCGCGACGCAGCCATCAAGCAGTAAGTTGCAGATGTCGGATACGAATATCGTGTCGCTGATTATAATGTGCATTTTTCATTCTCCATGAATTCTACTCAGATTCATGACGAATCCGACCTGCACCGTGTTTCTCATTAGTCTCAAGGCAGGCGGTGTTGCGCTCAATCTGACCGAAGCCAGTCGTGTCTTTATCTGGTTAGTTCTGCTGCTTTGTGTTCATCTTTCCATTTTTTCTTACTGAATTGCAATTTTGTGTCACTTAGCGACCCGTGGTGGAATCCGGTAAGTCACAAGAGCAATGTAACCTATTCATTCGAGACGCTGAACGGAATTTTTGAATTGCATATGTAGGCTGCCGAACGTAAGTTGGATACAGATGTATCTAGATGTGAAGGATGATGCTAACTTTAGGTTGATGTGCCTCTATGATTATTAAAGTGCAGGTAAGCTTTTCCCCATAACTTTGGATTCGTCCGAGGGAGAAAATCAAGGTGCAAACTAATGATCATTCGTGCACCCTACTTAGGCTATGGACCGTATCCACCGTCTCGGACAGCATCGACCGATCCGAATCACAAGACTGATCATTGGCAACAGTATTGAAAGCCGTATCGTGCAACTACAGGAGAAGAAGCAAGCGCTAGTGGAGAGCACCGTCGGTTAGTCAAAATGGATATTATATGGGACACAGTGGCTAATAACTATATCCTGATAGACAAAAACGACAGTGCGCTGGATCGATTAAGCGTGGAGGATTTGCGTTTCCTATTCGTCATGTGAGGAACGTTGACACATCCGTATATAGCTTACATGCACACCTACATACATACGATTCGAGTACATGAAAAGATATACAGGATTTCTTTCAATGCGCCTAGGTTGCGAATTAAATAGCGGCAATCAATGTTTATAAGCATATACTCCCATCACTTCAAAATAAACTCCTTCTAGTGGCCTCTCAGGGAATGAGGAGAGTAATGCCGACAGCTTCGGTTCTTGCAGGTGTGCAATGCAAAAAGCCCTTTGTTATTTTGAAGTTGATATTACTTTGAGCTATGCCAGCCTTTATAGATTTCAATGATCTGTATATGTTGACGGATACACGTGTTATTATCAACCTTGAGTGTCAATAACGATAACAGGACCCTTGGAGCAATTAACTACTTACTGCAACAAAATCGATAAGCATTACACTCATATGCCAGCTCATGCTTTTACCCCACGAAATGGACACAACAAAGTTTACTGCCAGTCATTGCCATTTGCCAAGAATGGATAACGCACTCGATCCTAATTTTCTTTCCGCACTGGACCATCAGAAAGAGAACGCAGTGGTGGTTTTGTTTTAACGACGCAGTTTAGAATCCTCAAAGTCTTTGTTCATCAGCGCGTTCAAATGCGAAGGCAGGCAATCGTGACGAAACCTAAATGGATATAGTCAAGTGGACGAGAAAAATGTGCTACGCCCAATGGTGAAATATGAGGTGGGCTAAGAAAAAAAAATATCCGGGGCGCCTATCATCCGCCTGCTCAGAAAGAGAGGAGCCCGCGCCAAAATGGAAAAAGCTGGCCGCAAAAAATCTTGTATAAATATACACTGCGATGAAGCACACATGGTGTGACACGCCACACACGCAACCTGGTGTAAATGTAACCTTACTTGTTACTTCTATGTGAATGAGAGAACAATAAATAATGCGACCTACATAACCCCTCGTCTCCCGCAGTCCCCCAAACGGACACGACCCGAATATGACGGATGAGTGTCCGTCTTGTCGACCGAGGACCAATAGCGTGCATCGCCGGCGAGTCCGTGCGCAGGAATGGTAATCCACCACCCCCCTACGCCCCAACGGTTTCTGCAAATGAGAAAGAAAGGACCGCAACAACTGGGGCGATTGGTAGCTCACTAATGCAGCTGCATGCTGCCGTAGAACGAACGAAAGAAAAGAAAGAAAAAGAGAAAGTAGGGGTCAAGATAAAGTCTATGATGAACAGAGCGCAAACAAAATATGCGGCAACAAAGCAGGAGAGAAAGATCTCCGCCTTGTTCATATATGTAGCTTTTTAGCATCAACTTTCTTGTTCAGCTCATTGTTGTCGACACGCGCAAAAAGAGTATGGAAACGTGCATATCGGCCTTTCAAACGCACCTATGCGTGTCTTTTGCCTGTTATTTTTTCTGCAGTCTTGATGACAACCAAAAGTTTGTGCCTTCTTTTCCCTTTAATTTCAGTCCCAATTAAGGAACGGGGTACACTTCTTTTTCCATTTCTCTTTCTCTCCCTCTCTCTCTCTCTCTCTTGCTCTATATCTCTTTTTTTCTTTTTGTATAACCCCAACCCGCCAATCCAGGGCACGTAAGTTGAAACGGAATGGGCCAGGGGTATGCGCAGAGGGAAGCCAAAGTGTGGGGCACAAGGGGGGTCTAGGGGCCAGTAGAAGCAAGTTATGTGTGTGCGTGTGTGCGTGCGTATATATTTTTGTGCGTGTGGGGTGGTGCGGAACGCACCAAAATGTTGTGTTCAGTCGTTGATAGAGGGTGGGGGTCAATAAAAAAAAGCGAGGCAAGCGGGGACAGGGAAAGGGGAAAGAGGGGCTCTGGGGGTTGGAAAGACCTAAATATTTTTTTTTCTTTTTATTCTTGGCTGGCGTCCCTTTTTTGTTTCCCAGACAATGACGACGGTTACGGCAGCACCACCTACAACAGATACAACGACGACGATGATGATGCCAAAGACGACGACCTTGCCAGACTACCTTGACCAGAAAATCACGCACGAGACGGAGAACGGACGGAATCGATCTGACGCCGATATTTTTGATCTCTACGAGCTCGAGAAAAAGGAGGACTTGATCGAACAAGCACAAACGCGGCTGCGACGCATTGTGTTGGAAGAGCGGCTGGCAGACGTGATGCGTCAAGTGATTGAGATCCAGAGTGAGACGGAGTTTGTCCGCGTGGATGCAGCAGCTACACTTGACGCCCTTCGCCAACAAAGTGACGGCGATCACGGCCGACTGGAAGCGCTCGAACGACGGTGTCAGAACCATCTTGGCCAGCTCGCTCAGCTCAGAAAGAAAGCCGAACACAACAGCGCGTTCTCAATGACCCGACTTTCGTCTGTATTTAGCCGCTCGAGCGCCGAACCGAACCACGACGACGACCAGGACGACATGAAGAGCATGACGTCCAAGACGTCGTCACTTACGTCGAGTAGTGTGCCTTCGGCGGCGGAACGGCACCGAAGACGCAGCCGGGTCAGGCAGCATCGGCAGCGGCACCAGGAGCGGCTCCGTGCCGAACAAAAGAACAATCTATCCATATCCAAATTGGATATGCATGGCAACAGCAAACGCATTGAGGGTGACGAGGACAACGACGACGAATTTACGGAGTTGCAATGGATGCCCAAACTTCAGCAGGAAGCCAATGGGCGCCCGATGCATAGCCTTCAGAAGCATACGACGCTCGAAGACGATGAACAGTCGGATGCCTCGTCTGAGCTGTCACACCCACAGCGCCTCTGCGATGTCATGCCCGATATGGTCGCCGAGCGTATCATCACGACCCGCCACCCGCTGTCGCCCATCACCGCCGTCGACTCTTACAAGGACGAGTCGTACTTTGTCGACGAGCCCGAGTCGTTGTCCTGGACCAAGACGAAGGAGATGCAACCCTCTGCACCGCTGTACGAGGACGATGCATGCAAGGATGACACGCTATCGTGGAACAAGTATGACTGCAGTCGCAACGTGTCTTTTGATCACACAATGAGCCTTATCGACAGCCTGTCCGAAGACGCCTTCAATAGCAGCGTTCTCGACGGTTTGGATAGCTGGTTCATAGATCCACAACAAGCCGACCCCTGTCATGCATCATCAGCAGCGTGTGCGTACGACGAAGATGATCGACGACAGTACCTTCGGAGACAGAAGCAACGTCGTCTGAATTACCAGCGCCGCGTCGCAGCTGCATGTGACCTTGTCCACACCTTGTGCTCACCCACTGCGCTCTGCTACTATGGCATCACAGGTTCATGGATGCTTGTGGGCGCGGCAACTGGGTGGGCTTTGCAATGGCTCAAGTTCCTCGTTGTCCTCGCTGCGGCGATCTTGATCAGTCTCATCAAAGGCCCTTACGACCTCGTCGACTAAACAAAAAAAAATGATCTTGCTTTGAGACGCCCTTGCACACGTTGCTTCACCCACCCGTTCTCTTCAAGTCTCTTTCTCATGCTTTTCGTTCTTTCTTATTTGGACCCTGCTACGCAGCTCATTTACCCATCCCTTTCTCTATACATACTTTCCAGCTAACGCACACACACATACGCTCTCTTTCTCTCTTTCTCTACCTATGTACAAACGACTGCACCACCCCAAAACATCCTCACGTATATGAAGCTCATACCCCTCCTCCCACATATTTCACTTGCCTTAATGCGCCCCTCCTCTCTCACAATTTTTTTGTATATGTCCGCTTGTGTATTATGATCCGGGAGACTCGGACAAAAAGAAATATATGTATCAACAGAAACTGAATATATGAAAAGCTTAATCCAAAAAAAAGAAGGAATAAAAAAAGCTTATTTATGAAATATAAGAAAACAGTCTAGGTCTAGGCCAAACAAATGCGCCAAGGTTTGACAGCAGGAAAAACAGGCCAACGGGGAGTGAGGCGCGTGCTTAATTCATTCGCCGATCATCGTTAAAGACCTTAAATAAGGGCGCACGAGCTTCGTGTCAAGTCTTTCCATACTTGCTCTTTTCTCATCATGTCCACTTACTTTGATACCATCACCCGCTCTTACACGGATGTCGATACCTCCAACGGCATCAACACCATCCAGTTCCTCGAGGCCACCGAGGGTGTTGTCAAGCTCTTTGGTAATCCACCGCCCGCTCCTGCTGCCCCTTTTCACTGACCCTTCCCTTTCATTTAGACAAGCTGGGCTCATCTGCCTTCTCTGTCGTCCAGAACGACATGAACGGCAACATCAAGGTAAAGCTCGATGCTCTGAAAGAATAACCTCTTCTCATGCGTCGCCATAGAAAATCAAAGATCGTTACCTGAGCAACCCTGCGTCGAATGAGACCCTGGAGGGCCTGATGGCCACCGAGGCTCCAGAGAAGAAGCGCGTCGCCACCGAGGGTCTTTTGTGGCTCTCTCGGTAAGCTGCCTGTAAGCTATGTATGTATGACAGAATGCTGACCTGCTTCTTTCTCGTTTTCCAGTGGTCTCGACTTTACTGCCCAGGCTCTGCAGCGCAGCATCGAGAACCCCACCGAGGAGCTCAACGAGTCGTTCACCAAGGCCTATGAGAACACCCTCCGAAAGCATCACAGCTTCGTCGTGCGACCTGTTTTCAGCGTAAGTTTGAGAAACTAGAGAGCAAACAGCATGAGGTGTTGACGGGTTTTTGCTCTTCTGATAGTTGGCCATGAAGGCGTGCCCTTACCGCAAGGACTTTTACGAAAAGATTGGCGTCGTCAATGACGCTGCGCTGGAGCTCATGAAGTCCTGGTTGGCGGCCCTGCAGGATATCATCAAGCAGATTCAGGAAGTGTTCAAGGCTCACCCCGAGTACATCAAGGGCATGTAAATAGACTACTCCTTTTTTCTTTCTTTCTCTCTCTCTGTCCTCGCTTTCAAAAATTTCCATTTCTGTTGTTTTTCTCGACCCCTTCGTTAAAGACTATTTATCTGAGCTTGCACGTTATACCAACGTTCGTAGTCGGTCCTATTTTCGGGTTTTGAGTGTACAAGGCAAAAAAAAACCTTTAGCCAATTAGAGTTACTCGATGCACTGTCGGTAGCTTCATGAAGACACGTTGTAGCCTTTCATTTAATAAGCAGACTACCAGCCTGCTCAAAGACATAGTCAAGAAATCCTGGAACATGGACCTTCTAATAGATCGCATATTTCTTAATAAGTCTGCGTGAAACTCACGAAGGCTTAGTCATTAATAGGCATGAGGATGTCATAGATCCATAAGAAAAAAGTCATTAGGAATACGAGTATGTGAGTCCCGGTATTGCGACAAGTCACTATACTAGCTTCTTGAAAGATACACTGGATTATATGGACATATCTCCTAACATGGAAGGATTTTAAAGTTTCTTTTTTGTGGATAATGCGGCTATCCATACCAACAAAGTTTAGCGAAATATATTGCGTATCGTGGACAGACAGTAAATGCACGTGTTTCCCTCCATTTTTCCCAGAGCTTTAGTCCAATGCAGGAATTACGGTCTGTGGCAAGAGTAAAGTTAAGCGCAACAGGTTTCTAGCAGAAGCCACAGTGTCGACAAGGATTCGTGAAGCGAGCAACAGGGTAAGACGCTCAGATTTTGGAAGACTTAAAACCCCCATACGGCAGTCATATCACTGAAAATCACTGATATCGCCTTGATGTCGGGAGCATCTCACTCAAGTCTAGCCTACCCACAGTCGCGATATACCGATAGGGGTGTTTATAGAAGCATGGGATATCGGAAATTCTAATAGGAAGGAAGGTTCTATGTGAGATTTCTCTTACCTTTGAAAGATCGGAGCTGCTGAAGGTACAAGATCCTCGCCAAACGCATGATTTTTTATGCCTTACTTCTCCTTCTACTTGACGTCTGTCCTTCACCTGCACTTCACCTGCACAAACTCGCACAGACTAACTTACATTTACACACTTCAAGCACTTGTTCTCTTACTTTTACTCAGCTCAAGGCCGCAGCAATGCGCCGATCTCAGCTGCTGAATTACTTCCTGGCGTTCGCGCTCCTGTTTATCGTTGCCGCTGCATCTATCTCAGAAACGGCGCGTCCGACCACCACCGACCTGTTTGCCTCAGCTCCCCGCCGCCATATCACCATTGCAGCTGACCCCATTGTACCTGTCCCTCGCCGCACGCGTTGGAGGGCGAAACTGAATTCCTGGTCGGCGCCAATGCGCAATGCGCTTCCCAATCTTGCATTCCCGACGCTCGCACGTCTCCGACTCGCAGTGCGCGACACGGTTGCCATGGCGCGCAACTGGTTAAACAACATGTACCTCGCTCCCCGCCTCGAGCTCCAGCTTTTGCTTGAAGCACCTCGTACGGACTGTCCACCGCGCGAGACGACCGTTGCATTTGACAACACGATAAGTTACGCGATTCCTGAAGACGCGTTTGCTATGGACCGACTTCACCTCCACCAGGTACTGCGTTTCGCAGTGGCGCTCACCGAACACAACATGGTTGCCGTGCGACAAGCCATGCTTGATCACCCTGACCCCTTATCCGCTGCCATGCAGCAATATGGTCGCACCGAAAAGTCAATCCACCGCGCGTTCTTCTATGAAGGCCTTACCGTCCTCAGCGAACCGCGCTACCGCATCATCGACTGCATCCGGGACACCATACAAACCGACTTGCGTAAACAGTTCAGAGACGGTGTCCAAGGCATTTTGGCCTATCAATGTCCGTATGCTGGGAATACGACCGCGTGTTACGACGCCGCGCTCGCCTCTTTGAGTGCATCCCTTGTCGACGTCTGGCGGCACTATCACCGGCATGTCACCTATCGGGCTTCTTTTGGGCATGTCTTCCTCCGGCTGCTGTCCTCAAGCTCATTTGTCCAGATCCTGCTGGTCATGATGGTCTATCGCTATTGGCCTGGGATCGTTCGTCTCGTTAAAGCTCTGTTCGTATCGCCTCCTTTTTGGCAATGGTGATACTTGCTGCCACCGTCGCGCCATATCTTTCACCTCTTGCTGTACTTGCTGATTCCCTTTTTTCCTCGTATATATCATACCTCTAATCACTGCTTCAATGCAGTGATTGTATAATTGTATATCTAGTGCCACTGTCGCGCCATATCTTTTACCTCTTGCTGTACTTGCTGATTCCCCCTTCCCTTCTTATATATCATACCTCTAATCACTGCTTCAAAGCAGTGATTGTATAATTGTATAACTACCTAATTGTTGAATTGTTTAAAGTGTACATTGAAATAAATATCCATCATAAGTTGCTATTCTTGTTTTATTTTGTTTGGTTCGTTTTTGTTTGCGTCATGGCTAACGTGTGCTATATCTTCTCTTCCCAGAAAGGTCGACTGGAACGCGCTTCGGGGAAGACAGGTGATGGGCCCTCATACAAATCTAGAATACCGCAAAGCGGCAAAGCCAGCGTACAAGGAATACACTCTCTCGCATTTGATACTGGAGGTAGGAAGCCAGATCACCGAAATCCAATAAGCATTGCGACGCAAAGCTTCGACTCCTGAGCATTGTATGTGCGCGCAGGTTCCGTGTATTTCAAGTAGATTTTTCTTCCGAGTCTCTCCTGCAATGCTTGATTCGTCGCCTGAAAGTTCAAGCAGGATGCATTAGGCAGGGACAGACAGCAGTAATGAACAAACAAAGGTCATATCTACCGTCGAAATATCCAAATGTGTCAGATGTACTCCCATCAAGCTATTTGTCGCGATGAGTTGCGCGAATCTCTTCCACAGAATTGAACAGTGTGCTTCCATCACGGACGCCTGTCATACAATGTAGTAAATCAAATCCGTGCACGCTATCAGCTCTATCTGAGGTAAAATAGATATTCTTTAGCTTAAACCAAGCAACACGCTACAGAAGGAGACCACCTCAAAGAACTTGCAATAATCAGCTTTTCAAAACCAGAATACCGACACAGTCTAGGATGCTGTAAAAAAAAGGCCAAGTTCCAAGCCATGGCTCATTTACTTTGAGGTCAAGTCAATTGTGACGTGAAGGGCAAGGCTCTGGAGGAAGAGGCTTCTTCAAATAACGCACATACCCGGTTGCTCATGTACTTGCTCAAGGATACGAGTCATGAGCTTTACCGGAAGAAGGCAAGCCCAACGTAATTAATCAAAAAAGTGAGGAGGTATAACAATAAAGGCAGCATGGACTGCGTCAGGGCGCCTATATTGTGTTCTTTTATGCAACCACAAAAGTACCAAATCAGGTCCGTAGAAAAAGCATTGACATTTGAAAAAAGGTTAATCACACAACTATTACACACGACAACGGCCTCTGCCCCAGCGGGTCGTGCAGCTTAATTTGATTGACCGGCAAACTCTGCTGATGCGCGCGCTAGGGAAACAAAAGAAGTAGCGTACTTGCTGTATAACAGTTTTATTTTCGTTTTGATCATGTTTAGGCCTGGCAGTATATTCTCGCCCAAGTCATAATTTTTTTTGCTCTCAAAAAAAAAAAAAAAAAAGCATACGGTTCTTGAAGCATTATGCAACGCCATGTTAATAGCAGTATTCTTCATAGAGTGAGATACGACATAGTTTCTCCGTACTATTTATCATCGATGACGCGTGATAAGGTTCGCCCAAAATCACAATGAGAACAGATCTAGAAACGAGCCTCCACTTGGATGCTTGTCACATTGTCGAATCTGGTCAAGAAATGAGTGACTCGTAACATGCATAGCGCTCGTCGAGTTGATACACACGTAGTATGAACGCGTAGGCGCTAGGCACATGAGCATGCCAAACATTGCCGTGCCTTTTTTACCCTGGATATGGCCAAATCAGCTTATGAACGGCGCCCATCAACAGTTCTGAGCAGGAGGCATGAACGTGCGAACGAGAGATCGAAATGGAGTTCATTTGATTTATGGCTTGTTCTGCTTTACAATTTATGGAGCAGACTTAGAATATTTTTGGAGCAAACATAAATTTATTATAACAAGCTCACGGTGAGTGTGCTTGAGGGAGGGAAGGAATGGAATGGGGTCGGGGAAGCAATCCCCCGTCGACCGATGTGACCTTGCCTGCCCGTCCAAACCGAAGCCCATGGATCCTGCACACCATGAAAGGTGGGTTGGATTGTCTTGCCAGCGTCGTTATGCCTCGGGGCACCGTCCAGGGACCCAGCCTTGCTGTCTAGGAGTGAGTGGGAGACGCGACTCAGTCCCACCATCCTCTGTAGAGAGCCGGTTCCACCTGTGCCCTGTCTGCTCTGTCTGCTTCCCCAGAATCTCGATCCAGGCCTCTTGTTATCGTTCTTGAACCATAGGCCCCGCGGAATAGCGGCGGTAATGGTCCAAACGCCTCCTCTTCTTTGATCCCGCCGAGCCGTCACGCGATCTTGATGGAAGCCGTCCCGATTAATGTCCAGAGTCACTCTCTGAAGACACCTGCGGCTACGAATAATGACAATCAGTAAGACTAACGTGTACATGTCAATGGTTGGAGTGCGTTGTCCTGCGTATGTGGTCCTTCGACGATGTTTCGGCCAGGTCAAGACACTCACTGATATAAAGGTAAGTGCAAGAGAGAACTTACTACCAGCATTTCCCTATAGGAACTTTCCCAGGATGGCTTGCAATGCGGGCTACGGCAACGGGTAAGTTAAAAGAAAAGCTTTTTCTTTTGAATATCACTGATAACATCCTATATCTGTATTTTATGAAGTTACCGGGGTTAATTGGCGGACGAGAGTCTGTCTTACACTAAGGCAAGTGCATATTCATGTAGATCTTTAGAGTGGAGACGCTTTTTATTTTTATTCTTTTCTAGTTCTTTCAGCACGAACGCCTTGCCTTGGCCCATATATGCAGGCCAACTCACCCCCAGCCATTGACATGTACACGTTAGTCTTACTGATTGTCATTATTCGTAGCCGCAGGTGTCTTCAGAGAGTGACTCTGGACATTAATCGGGACGGCTTCCATCAAGATCGCGTGACGGCTCGGCGGGATCAAAGAAGAGGAGGCGTTTGGACCATTACCGCCGCTATTCCGCGGGGCCTATGGTTCAAGAACGATAACAAGAGGCCTGGATCGAGATTCTGGGGAAGCAGACAGAGCAGACAGGGCACAGGTGGAACCGGCTCTCTACAGAGGATGGTGGGACTGAGTCGCGTCTCCCACTCACTCCTAGACAGCAAGGCTGGGTCCCTGGACGGTGCCCCGAGGCATAACGACGCTGGCAAGACAATCCAACCCACCTTTCATGGTGTGCAGGATCCATGGGCTTCGGTTTGGACGGGCAGGCAAGGTCACATCGGTCGACGGGGGCGCCTCCCCAAACAGACAAAGGAATGACATGGGAACGGAAAAGAGGAGGTGGTGACAACGACGGTGAAGAGGAAGAACAAGACGAGGAGGAGGAGCAAGACGAGGAGGAGGACGAGGACGAGGACGAGCAGGAGCGGAGGCGATTGGTGGAAGGAGCCATCGTGAGGGAAGCGGAGGACAAGACGAGGAGAAGGAGTGGAAGGGGTGGTGCCGATACGCCACGCGTGCCGACATACAGCACCTGGTATTCCCACTATGTCCAAAGGGCGGACGTGCGCGAGCTGGACTTGTCGCCTTTTTTCCCCTCTGATTGGCCAGTGCTCCGAGCTGATGCCAGTGTTGACAGGCGTGTCTGTGTGTTTTCGCACCATTGTGTTGGATCGTGTAGGCAGCGCTTTTGGCAGTGCGCTTCCGCTTGTGGGAAATCATGCGTCGTTTGTCATTGGATCGTCATGGATTGTCGTCTCCCATTGGGTAGGTGCTTGAATAATGGTTCTTTTTTCGTGTTGCACGATGGTCCAGACCTGAGAGCAAGTGAGAGCGAGAGTGAGTGGATCAGTCAGACTTCCATTTGGGTCAAGATTGCAACAGTACTTACTGTTGGTCTCTGCAGAAGCACGCAAACACCAAAGTATCGCATTTTGCCATGGCGGCAAGGAGTGAGGCAGTGCTATTTTTTCAGCAGCAGCCGTATGTTTGATGCTAGAAATAAGGTACATGTCAATAAAACACATGTCTGTGTGCAGCTGTGAAGCATGTCATACCATGCAGAATAACAATAAAAAACTTACCACATTTTTTGAATAGTTATGTGCGAGAGGCTTCAGACCAGGATGGTCACCTCGAGTCAGCTTGGCTTACTCGCCGGGTGCTGTTATTTTTTGTGTATATTGTGCTTGTTTCGTGCGATAAAGGACAATGACTTCCTTGGTTTTGGTGCTTTGGCAGCTGTCAGAGATTCACAGAGACTTGTGCGACGTGTGCTTGGGACGTTCGCGTGGACGAGATCAAAGTCATGGCGTCGTCTGATTGCAGAACAATGAGATTCATGACCAGAGTTTCGTCAATGAAGACACTTACTTTTGTGAGAGACGCGTTGAAAGAGAGGTGTTGGGTTTTGAGTATTTTTTTTTTTTTTTTTTGCTGCGGTTTATGTGTTGTTGCCAGTCGAGTGGTCTCCATGCGCTGGGTCTGGTGATCAGGTGCTTGCCTTTTCCGACCTGTTGCCACTCTACACGATGGCAAATTTTTGTCCTTGCTTCCAGCCATAAAAACGATGCTATCGTATAGTAACCTATAAATAAATATATAGATAGATATACGTCTCTGCTGCTTTTTGCAAGAACACAACAGTTTCTTGCTCTTTGTTACTTCCTTTTCAGTGGCAGGATGAACCTCTTTGTTTCCGCTTCCCAAATCAGTACATTCCAGAAAAGGCAAATCCTTGGTCGTGTCTGTTGCCTTGAATTTTATCGCTTCGAATTCAAAAGACCAATGATCCGCAGACTGCTTCTCTGAGGTCTCTGTACAAATTTCAACCAACTCTCTACGACGTCATTATCGTGTTCCCGTTTGTCGTAAATCATACAGAGGTGGAAGAAGTTCCATCCCAGCCAAAAATTGACCGCATGAATTCGAATGCAAAAATAGCCACTGTACACATACGAGCAGGACGGCAACTGTCATAGCTTTGCATTGCTGCTATGTTGAGAAATAGCATGCTCATTAAGCATCAAGAGCTACTACTTTATATACATATGTGTGTTCTTTTGATTTCAACATAATGGTATTAAATAGAACGACTATATGTGTATTCAAAATGGCAAGATGTATATGCGCTGTACATACAGTGTATAGTGGAGAGCACGTTGTACGTGTGCATCGGCGAGCCTTGCGTAACTTTGTGAGAATAGAAGAGTCTTGTCTAATAATACTGAAGGATAGCCCTGGTCAATCGCGCGACACCGTCCTTTCAGGATCTCGTCTGTTATACACATACAGTACGTACAGTGCTTTTTCAAATCGCAAAACTGTAAGAGCCTTTTAAGACTCAAAAAAGCTAACGCTTGCCTTTTGGCGCCCCATGTGCTATATATATTTGAAGCAGGAAGTCACATTTTGTAACTGTAGCTGAAACCCAGGTACGCGCTGTCTTTGTTTCCAAGCTGACGAGGAGCGTGTATGCGCGAAACAGCTAAAGATCTCTATATGTATCGCATTATAGCTCCACGAGATAGGGTGACGCCCAGACTCCGCCACAAGTATGGACGCGAGCTCTGGTGCACATTATTATGTGCCGTATTGACATTATCTCAGATAGAAAGGGCGGGCGGTCAAAAGAATCTAGACTGAGGAATTGGTGCTGGGTGTCCATATGTTCCTAAATACTACTCCGTTAGTCCATGGGTGTTTGCTCTGAGCCATTCGTCTTCAACCACTTTTCTATGTGGTATATACGAGGATGATATGATATGCTACTTTTATCATCATTGTATATGGCAGAACAAGCAAAGAAGAAAGAAGACGAAAAGAATAAAGTCCGCAGCTCATGCGTTGCCCCTTCTCCGTATTTACTGAAGTGCCGCCTATTCTGTCTCTCTTTTTTTTCTTCATTTCATAGTAGAGCCTTCCCATTGTTTACGTCTGCCGATGGGAACACGATGCATTCAATCTCCAGTCCCAAAAACCAACGCTGCTTCAGTCGTAAAGTCGCACGCTGCCACCGAACTCGCCGCCAAAGGTGATCTCGCCTTGCTGCAGCAGCAGCTCATTAACAACAACCACGATTCCGATGCACCGCAAGTCACCACCGGTCTGCGCCCGCTACACTATGCTGCCTCACGCGGCCATTTACCAGTCGTCGTCTATCTCGTCGAGAAAGCGGGTGCTACCGTCGATGCAACCGATAGAGAAGGCGAGGTATAATATCCGTCACTGAAGCCGTTTGTGCATGATAGTAACAATGATAATTATGTCCTCCTTGCGATGACTGTTCTCTATTTTTTAGACTGCGCTGTTGAAAGCCGCCTATGCAGGCCACTTTGAGGTCGTGCAATACCTCATCCAGGCCAGGGCAAATCTTTTCCACCAGGACCGGGACGGCTGGACCGTCCTTCACAATGCATGCTCGCGCGGTCACCTCGATATGGTGAAATATCTTATCGAGCAAGGCGCCCATGTGAACGCAACCAGTCGACAGGGTCATACTCCACTCAGTAAGTCAGACCGTCTCTGCTTGTACCTGTACTCAGATCAGCCGTAGTCAATGCCGCCTCACGTGGCGATCCGACGCTTGTGCGCTATCTCCTCGACGAAGCCTGCGCCGATCCGACGATCCGCAATGCCTTCGGTGAGACAGCCTACGACGCCGCCGCCGCCGCAGGTGCTGCCTATACCTGCGAAATCCTCGAGCAGACCGAGCAGGCCTTTGCTGCCGTACAAGGACGCCCTGACATTGAGCATGTGACGGTGCCTGTCCTCGTCTACGAGCATGAGCGCGCCGTCCCTTCCGCTTCATCCTCCTCCTCCTCCTCCTTGCTCCTCGGATTCGCCCAACCTACACCACGAAAACCCACCATGCCCTTTTCTGCGCATACCCTCGGCAAGGATGCATGGACACGCGTACCGACGGGTGAACCGATCTCCAAGCGTCACGCACGGTTGCCGGATCCAACCGCGTGGTTCTGGCTCACGGACTGGGCCATCGATTATTCCCACCCTAATGTGGATCGTGACGGCTGGCAGTATGCAAAAGACGGGAGTGAAGACTGGACAGGGTCTCTTACGAGTACACATGACCTGAACTCCTATACCCGGCGCCGGAGGCGATGGATGCGCATCATGAAACGCAGGAACCAAGGTATGGATGGACAAGGAGAAAACAGCATGCTACCATGCCGACGGAAGAAACACGCAGACTCAACTACGAGTAGACATGCAGGACGAGCAGCAACAAGAGGAATACCAAGATACCGTGAGTGTGAGTGGACGACCTTCGTTTGCATCCTCGCGAAGTGGGTCGTTCAGCCGACCGGCCTACACTTGGGAGAGCAACGAGCAGGCACCCAACTGCCGACGCTGCGGGCGATGGTTTAATCTGCTCGTTCGCAGACATCACTGCAGGTACAAAAAAAAATGGATATACGCAAAAGACAGGGCTTTGGGGTGATGCGGTCTGTGCAGTGTTTGCTAAATACACATCTACTGTAGGCGGTGTGGTCTGATTATCTGTGACAAGTGTTCGACGCACCGCGTCATGCTGCCCTTCTCACATATCGTGCAAGACCCGACTGTACCCATGGAACAACATTATCTCATGTCGCTTCAGCCACAACGGACCTGCAGTGCCTGCTTTGACGAGCTCTCGCGCCCAACCATGAACATGCAGCGGAGCCCGAGCGTCCAGTCTGTTATGATGGACTGTCCCGTCTGCGGCGTCCACCTTGGGGACTTTGGTGAGATGGAGGCGCAAGAACAGCATGTCCAGTCATGTTTGAGCGCCAACACCTCAACCGCCATGACAGGCGTCCGCTATGTGGGTAAGCAGTGTATATGAAAAAAAAAAAATCCAAAAAGATCATTGTTCATTCATGCCTTGTTCTATTCCTTTTTTAGTTTACATGCTCGGGCCGAATTCTGCTATACTGGGACACGAGTGCGTTATCTGCTTGGAAGAGTTTATGGAAGGTAAACACGCATAAAACACATTCGACTCGGTTCTTTTCTCTCGTGTCTCACCCGTCCGAAAACAGGTGATACGCTGGCACGACTTAATTGCTTGTGCACATTTCACCGCCAATGCATCCACGGTTGGTTCAGCAAAGGCAAAGAGTGCCCGGTTCACTCTCAGTAAAGAAAAGAACATGATACCATTAAACCTATTCATCGGCAAGCACAAGTTGCATGCAACTAGTGTCACGCTCCATCCTTATACCGCATGAATAAAGTGGGCACGCGAGAAGTAGTATTATATTGTATGTACGGTAGTGAATGGCAATCTATTTTAAAGTGCTTCACGTGGCTGTTCGTACTGGCGCCTTATTTTCCATTGATACAGACAAGCCTTCAGATACACTATACGGTTTTAGTAATCCGCACTTGGGCCTTGTATACGGCTGTGGAGTGCATTTTTTACCCGTTGGTTGTCTTGATGCATCGGGTTCCATTTCAGTTGCTGCTAGTTACATCCAGTTTCCCGTGCACTTTGTGATGGGAAGAATGAGGCGCGCCCTGCGACAGGTTAATGTACTTGATAACATTTTGTGACGCGCGAAGCACCACACTCAAGCTATGAGCAAAGTACTATATCCGTATACACATACACACATGTATACATTTATCGCTGTAGCCTTCCTCTATAGGTTTATTCACAAGCATAGCCGTCTCTGTCCGCAAACTGACATTCACCCCATAAGTCATTACTTTCCGCTTAAGCGCTAGCTTGTGCTTGACTGAAGCTAATAACTTGATGTCTCCATAAAGTCTTGCTAAAGGCCAGGCGACGAGGTTCAAAAGCCTATATCCTAATGCACCAGGGAATGCATTGAGTGCAGACTTTTATGCGTTCGTAGCAAAAAAAAAAAAAGATTGCGCCGCTTAGGTTACGGCTTTACAGCCATGTACTTGCTGCCAACTCCATCTAAAGGTTTATTCAGGCATTGTGTGTGTGTAAAATAAAACCAATCAAGCCGCATAATAACGCCAAGATTGATTTTCATTCATCACGGTAATCGTGGTTATCGTGGTTAGTCTCACACAGGCTTCCTTCGGTTAGGTTTCCTCGGTGAGATGCACGGATAAGCTGATATAACACATCAGCAGCGGCTGAGAGTGGCTATTGCGGTCAACACATATGAAACATAATTGACAGCATACGACGCCTATCTGTATGAAGCCTCACAGTAGACAGATTAGGGGTTTGTAACCCTGCAAAGGGCGCCCTTATATTGAACATGTGACGGTGCCTGTCCTCATCCGTGAGCATGGCAGCGCCCACCGTCACGCACCTCCGCGGAGCAATGGCGCCTTGGCGGATGGGCATGCACTTTTTCACGGCAACGAACAGCCCAGTCATGCCCGCTTTTTCAGCCATTCCATCGAGCAAGGCCGCATATGGCGCATAGCGAGTGGTGAATAGGTTCGCCAAGCAAGCGGTCACGCATGGTTGCGTGGATACCATTGTATGGTTGTTGGAAGTTTTCCTGTGCTGACTGACGGACTGAGCCGTCCATGGCTTTTATCGAGTCGTTGATCGGATTGGGAGGACTGGGTATGTGAAGGACAGAAAGAAGCGGCGATTGGACGGGGTCCCTCACGAGGGCACGCGACCTGGTCTCCTACCCGACACTGGGATTGGTGGGATGCACATCATGAAACGTAGAAATTAAGATATTGAATATACAAAAGAAGCAATGTGCTACCATGCCGACGAAAGAATGTGCATATCAAAGACTTGCGGATGTCCAGAAGGACCAGCAGAAGGACGGCGTTCGAACAGCGTGAGCAGACGACCCTCTTTCGCATCCTCACGGAGGAGCCCGATTATGCAGACGACCAATTAACCTAAGAGAGCAGCGAGCAGGTACCAAACGATTGACACTATCCTCAGACATCACTGCAGTTTTAAACCTTGTTTTTGTTTTTCTCGTAACGAAATCTGTGCAGTGCTTATCGAAATGCACGTCTTGGGCAGTGCACTCTGATTCTAACTGTGACAAAATGCTCTACACACCGTGTCCTCCTGCAAGCGCCCATCTCCCCCCCCCCCGTTATCCATGGAACAACATGACCTCATGTCGCTTCAGTCATACCGGACCTGCAGCCCTGGGTGGAGGGGCGCCCGTGGCCGGCGATCACCGGCAACGAAGTATAGCTTTATGACAGGTTGTATCTGCTGTTTGTAATGCTCACCAGGACGGCATTTTCCCAGTTAAAGCATCTCACCCTTGGACTGCCCCGCTACATAGTGGAACTTTGTAGCTGATGTGGAAACGTGAGTCATTTCGGTCCTTCGCTTTTTCCCTTCAGTCAACATGACTGGGGCGAATTCTGCTATTTGAGACAAACGTGCGTTATCTGCCTAGAAAATTTTGTGGAAGGTAACACGACACACGCAAAATGGAAGCATCATCGTATATTTTTTTTTGTTCTGTGCGCGTGTCTCACCCAACGCCGTCATGTCCTACATAAAAAAACGACGACATGCCGACCACAATCGAATTGATTGTATACATCTATCAACATGGTTGCATCCACGGCTGGCTCAGCTAAGGCAAAGAATGTTTGGTCATTCATTCTTCGCAAATTACGGTTGTTTTCAACATAATCCCTCCTTTGCGTGATGTTCCGAGAAACAAAAACGACGTCTTCAAACAGGTCACGACAACGCAATCAATAATGAGCAACACGGCAAGGCAGATAGTTTCATAATCATCACGATAAAGTATGTACACTAAAAAATCACCCTCCGTGCAACATGCATGGCAACTGGTTTATCTTTAGCCTTTGTCATGCAGCTAATAGTGGTGTTGGTGTATTGTTTTAAATTGGAACGACACAACTTTAACCAATATAGTAATTCTAAAATGCATTACGACGACCATCGAGAACATGTCATTTCTTAGCTTTCATTATCTTGATGATCCAGGTCAGTTCCTGATTTCGCTCGACGGGCTCGACTGTTCGTCCACCTACGTAATGGAAGACTTCCTCTGACTTTTGGGGTGGGAGCGGAGACCCGAAAAATCATCACGTTCCTGGGAATGAAGAGAAGACATGTATGCTGTGCGACCACCCATGCGGCGCGCCTCAACTGGTTACTCTTGTAGAAGGAAACACTACATACGTTTGATATATACACATATACCCATATATATCCGCCATGGAACAAAGAACAAGTAGTTTTGTTTGTTCTCATGCACCGGGAAAAAAAAAAAAAGAGGTGATCTTCTCTGGATGAGAGGTTTTTGCCATACCAAGAAGGGAAAGGCGTGCATAAGAAAAACAAGCAAGGAAGAACGAAACAAGTTCATTTTCAAGGAAGACGATGCCCGTCACATATCATCTGCTGCTATTTCACAACTACTTTTGACTGCCCAGGTGACAATTTGTATCGACGTCAGGTGGTCAGGACGGATTATAATTGACCCGAGTGACATCTTGCCAACGATAATTATAGCTAAATAAAGGCTCCAAAGAGGTTCGAGAACGAAGTATGACCTGGATCTTCTTCTCCCCCCAAGGACAATATCATCGTCCATCATTTCAGGTGTGCTGTGTCATGTCAGAAACGTTGGCAAGAAACGTGCGCGGACTTTCTTTTGGCGACAAGACAACCACAGCTGCCCGAAGGACCTTGCACCACCCCCGCGTATCCCGCGTGATTTTCTTCCTCTTCCCCCCCCCCCCCTTCAAACCCCTTCTGTTTCTCACACAAATCTCTAATCGTTCCGCGGCCATACCCCCATCCCGAATATAACGCTGCCGCACTAAAATTTATCAGATGCAAGCAAACAGTATGAGGTGGTCTGTCGTGCGAAAAGTAAAAATGGC
The DNA here is from genome assembly GCA_000697355.1 of Syncephalastrum monosporum B8922. Lineage (NCBI taxonomy): Eukaryota > Fungi > Mucoromycota > Mucoromycetes > Mucorales > Syncephalastraceae > Syncephalastrum > Syncephalastrum monosporum. Next base: position 70,980 of record JNEN01001277.1, read on the forward strand.
GCCGAGAGACATTATTAGGACAGGAGGTGTAAAGGGGGGGGGGAGAGAAACTCAGCCTACGACCTGCAGATCCATCTAAGGTTGATAAGAGCAGAGAGGGTATCGACGGGGCGAAAGGGTTCATATGATTGAAATGCTTCATCATTGGCGGCAAGGGGCTGAATGTGAAGGTCTCCTTACGAGATGAATGGCATGGATATGAGGTGGATGAGAGGGGAGTGAGTGAGCGAGCGAGTGAGTGAGAGTGTGTGCGTGTGTGAAAAGATGGCATGTGTAAAGGCGCCAAACCTTATGCCTAATGAGGCAAGTGAAGGGTGATGCTGTGCGTGTCACCTTCCGCCCAATGCAACCTCTCATTGCATACACGACGGGCCTTATAACAGCCAGTCATTTAGCTTACACCAACTCATACAGTACGTAAACTTACCATTAAAGAGAGAGGATGATTATTTTTGGGGGGAGCAGTGGGGGGTTGTGCCAGTGAGGGGAGAGGTGCTTATCCTCTCGTAATTTTTTCTTCCTGGCTCTACGTGGTTCTTTTCCGGCCGCTTTTCCCTCTTGTCTTCTGTCTCTTTTCTTTTTCTCTCTCTTTCTCTTTCTCTTTCTCCTCAGGCTTCCTTCCTTTGCTTGCGATACCCCTCCCCCACCCCTTTATTATTATTTTTTCTTTTTAACTCTTTATTCTTGTACAATACTCTTTTTCTCTTTTTTTGAGCCCTCCTCTTTCACCATCTCGCCATCATGCTTTGCTAAGATTGCAACTTGCCACACTCTTCTTATCTCTTGCCCAATCTCGCCATCCTTCAAAACAAAACTCATACCTTATCTTACCTCTATGCATCACCTCGTATATATCCCTACAACTCTTGCTCATACCATGTCTGTATACTACTGAGACCTCCAAAATATTCAACGACGACCAGACGCTCCCATTCTCTGCAACCGGAAACCAAAACAACCGAAAAGGAAGAACCCACGCAACGCACATACACACACAATCCAATCCAACGACCCCACGACAACAATCATCCGCTTTTCAACCGAACCCACCGACGGCCTGCCCCGCGCCCCTTTCAAGCCAAATCAAACCAAGCTAGCTTCGCTTACCTGACCTCGATCTGATCTGCACAAACAACACTTTAACAACCACAAAGTACAAGACCTTCTCGAATGGACATTATGCAATCCGAGGACTACTGGACCCATGTGTCACAGCTGATGGTGGACAAGGTGATCCAAGCCAGCGACGACACCGAATACCAACTCCTGGAAGAGCTCGGCCGGGGCTCGTACGGCTGTCTGTTTCTCGGACAGAGCCTGGCAGACACGACCACCTATGTGGCCATCAAGGTGCTGAGCAAGGCCGGCCTGGATCCCCAGCAGCAGGACCTGCAGCAGCTGGAAATCGACATCCAGTCCTCCGTGAAACACGACAACGTGCTGACCCTGCACGGCACTGCCCAGGACCACGAGTTCACGTACATGGTCATGGAACTCTGCGACGGCGGCGACCTCTTTGACTTTTGCGCAGCCCGCCCTGCCGACGAATCCACCGCCCGCGTCCTCTTCACACAGATTCTCGACGCCGTCGACCACCTCCACGCCCAGTCCGTCTACCACCGCGATCTCAAGCTTGAGAACGTCCTGCTCACCAACGACACCAAGCTCGACTGCCGCGTCGCCGACTTTGGTCTCGCCACCCGCGAGCGCTACAACATGGAGTTCGGCTGTGGCTCAACCGCCTACCTCGCACCCGAACACTTTGATGACGATGATGATTATGGCGGTGACGACGGCGCTGAAGGAAAAGCGCTCGCGTACTACGACGCGGCCGCCTCAGATGTGTGGAGTCTCGGCATCCTGCTCCTCGCGCTCCTCGTCGGGCGCAACCCCTGGCAAGAGGCCACCTCGCTTGACAACGCCTACCGCGCCTACCGCGACGACCCCGGCGTGCTCAAGCACACCCTCTTCCCGTCCCTCTCCTCGCCATGTTTCCACTTCCTGACCCGTGTTCTCGCGCCGAATCCGGCCCTGCGCCCCTCCGTCACCGAAATGAAACACCAGTTTGCTGCGCTCGACCGTCTTCTGCTCGAGGAGGGCCAAGAAGAAGAAGACGAAGACACTTACTGCTGCTGGCCTGTCGATATCGCTCCTGTCACTGCACGTGCCTCGGACAAGGCCAGCTTCGACTCGGCTGTCTTTAGCATGGGCAATTCCTGGTCGGACATGGTCGAGGAAGATGAGCAACTGCAGCAACACCAGGCTGACTCGCTTGCATCCTCCGTCCATGAATCCTTTGATGATGATGACGACGAAATGTTTATTCATAGCCAAGAGAAATCGTCCTGGTGGCTCTAGGTTTATCTTTCTCCCCACTTCTTCTATCTTTGCCTAAAATACAGTGTTTTCATTTCCAATTGTCGTTTGTGGAACATTGATTTTATTGTTATTTACACATTGTATGAAGAGGACATCAAGATGGAATAATACGAGAGTGAAATAGAATGCAGGTTAGACAACAAGAGAGCAATATCACCTGGACCACTGAATGAAACCTAGTACCGAATTCGAAGCTTTAACCTTTCGATGAGCTGATACTTGAAGTTGAAGCTTCTTTTTCCCGTGCAGCCATACGTATCGATCAATTGATTCAGTGTGAGAATCGTGATCGATCGTCAGGACCTTCACCATCTTGCATGCGCTATGCGTTGGGAATAAATTGTCCTGTTTCTATTTCTTATTCTTTCTTACCGCATGAAACAACAAAATCGTCTGGTCAATTTGATAGACCAGCATATGATATGATGCACAGTTGGACATCTTTCGCCGTGTGGAAGTAATGAACTGGAGCATCTGCTGCGCATAGCCGTCACAGCCAGGCATACCTTCGATGATGCTGCTGTTTGCTAATATCGAAGTCCCTTTCCATGATCGGCTTTGATGCCGGACTTCTCGGGGAGGCAAAGACAAGGGAACAAAAACAACGATTTTGCAACTTTGTGATCATAAGTTGTTATAAACGTCGAGTCGTTTCGTCTGTCTCTTTTGTGATCGACTTTCGGACATATTCGGCTGATACCCAGTTTGGACCACAGTTGTTGAGCTCTTGGCGAAATGCTCGTGTTGTCTCGTTCAGGACGCCGGTTGCGCTTTCCTTGATCTTGTAAAGCATACGGCCTTTGGCGGGCTTCCCGTTGACACGCGCCGATGTTCTTGGTCCAAAGTCACTGTCTGTGACCATCTTGCTGAAAGCTCCAAAGGTAAACGAAATCGTGCAACCGAAGCAAGTGAGTTGTGAGGTCATCGTAAATTTGTCGTGTCGTGTAAAACCCATAATCGAAAACAGAATAAATTCTTCATCTGCGCCTCCTCGAAGTACAGAGATCTGATTGTGGACACAGTCGAAGTTCGACTATAGTTCCCGCTGGTTTCCACACTGAAAAAGCTAGAGAAATTGTAAATAACTCTACCGTTTCCAAAGACTTCCGAAGGGTCTACGGACTTTAGTTGGCCGCGTGTAAAGCGCGGAGCATCTCGCTGGTGACTACCGATTGTCGCTGTAGATAGAATCAAAAACTGTGAGGTTCGGGTTATATGATTAGTACCTGTAATGTGAGTGCGGTGACGATGCAGTCAGCCAGCTGCTCATATGCCTTCGGGAGATCTGGGGAGGCAGGTACAGTGATGCTCTGCTTTTTGTAGTGCAGGATCACTGATTCAGTATCCGATGGCGACCAAACTGTTTCATCAACATCAATTGGTGCATGTACGTCCTGCTGGGCGTTAGACACAGCCTCCAAAACCGTTGCTCTATCCTCTTCACTGAACCTGGGTGCCGTCCTCGACTCGCACATTCGCTCGATCGTGGCCCTTGTATACGTACTTGTACACGTACTCGACGCTCCTCGCCGAGGTGCAGATCTCCACATTTATATGGGCCTGGTACTTGTGCAGCAAGTACGGGTGATAGGGAACCACCCAAGTGTTGTTTTGATGAAAGCGAGCCGTAGTCCCAGGAGGGTAAAAGCGTCCGTTGGCCCGACGCCGGTAAACGACATAACCGGTTTCCTGATTGACCGTGATCTGGTCTGTGAAAGGGCGCGGATAGCGTTTGGAGCCCGCGGTTTCGTCGGGCCTGGTCCTGCCGGTAATCATGCACGCCGCATTTTGGTTGTGGATGCCACAGGGACGCTGCACCATATGACGCCTGACCGACTCGTATAATTCGGGCTGGGAGACAAGGTTGGGTCTCTCGGCGCTGACGATGCGATCAAAGTCATCAGGTGTGTGTGGCCCGTCGCGCCTGTCCAGAATTACGAGAATGTGGGCGTGCGGAAGGCTTCTCTTCTGGAACTCGACCACATGGACATCGCCATTCACCCTTCCGAAAACCTTGCCTTGTCCGACGTCGTGCATCAAAGCCTTGAGCTTGAGCAAAACACATGGCAGACGAGATCGACACGCTCAGCAGCAGTTTGCGGTGGAGTCAGCTCAACGGACTTGACGCTCTCAATAACCGACTGTTCCTGAGCAACAGGGCATTCCTACTCTTCACTACGCCTGTTCATACTCCTTGGCTGAACCTTCCCAGTCCATATGCGTCTGAAGCAGAGTAACGTTTTCTGATGGCCAGCTTATGGGGGGAAAGAATGAAGTAAACAGTAACGGAAAGTCGGCTCAATTCCGCTTATGCTGCATTTTCAACAAAGCCCACCCACTGTCCACACTCAGCTTTGCTGGCCTGCATTAATTTTGGTTGTGTGTGGTTGTTCGCTATGGCATACGTTTCAAACAAGAGACCAAAGCACTTTTGACTAACATGCACTCCTCGTTTATACTTCTCGTAAATAAAAACGACCGCTTGCTCCGGAGAAGACCCAACCAACCGAATGGGAAATACGCGCGGTCGAGGCTGCACTTTACGGTCCTAGCCCAAGAAAATGAATGCCGTTTTAGCTATCAAAACAAACTATAAAGCAACACAGAAGATAAACCGGTTTCTGAGTTTAGACTCGTTCTTTACCTGTCCGACGTCTGTGTTTTGCTTATCAAGGGGCGAGACGCATGTAAAGAGAAACAGAAACACTCCCATGGCAGCCAAGTAAGTAACAGCCGTTGGCCCACGCACGATAATGGCACTGATAGTGGAGCTCACCTGGGCGTCCAGTCCCAATCTGTTATAGGACATGCAATCTGTGTCACTTTGCTCTTATAATTATTTTCATGATAGTCGCCCCAAAAACCATGCGATTTTAGCCTTTTATCACACCGCTGCCTAGAGACTATGTATGCAAGGTGTATTTTCCTGTCATAAAGGTCCAGTTCAAGTCCGGCTTGTTTTGCCTTATTCCAATGGTGACCCCAGGTAGCTCACCTGTCAAAAGGATTATGAATCAGTCCGCGGGTACGTGCGCGCATATACACCCAGGGATTACAGCCTCCCATACTGATTGAGCACATTGTCTTTGTCTCTCTATGGACACCATGGCATGTGTTTCTTCGTTAGTGTGCTGGGTGTATATAGTGAATTAGGGAAAAAATGCATATTGATACAATGAAGATAGCGTTTTTCTACATAGAGATCGTTGAATACTCAAGCGTTTCAATGATTAGACCTGAATACGCTCAAAGGTGATCTCGAGGTCCTCGGGCATGAGGAGAAGAGCACCCTTGAGTTCGAGCTTTTCACGGTAGGGAGAATGATCCGGCAAGCGCCATGTGTATCGCTGCAAGAGAAGCGGCAGCATGATGCGCTGTTCCGCCATGGAGAAATTCATGCCGATACACCTATACAGAAAGAAAGGCATGTGCTTGAGTTCACTGATTTTACCTTTTAATTCCATTTCTGATACGTACTGTCTGGGACCACTGCTGAATGGCAACCAGCCCTCAGTCTCCTCACGGTCCGGATTGAAAACTTCGGGATCCTTGAATACGGTCGGGTTGCGGTGCATTTCATAGATATCCAACTTGACACTCGTGCCTTTGGGGATCGGCAAACCGCCGACTTCGGTGTCGCGTGCTGCGAAACGCGGCAGCGTGCCCGTCGCGGGTGGGTTGATTCGTAGCGTTTCTCGGATGATGCGGTTCAAATATGGCATGGCGTGAAGCTGCTCTTGTGTCGGCGTGTCTGTGCTATTGCCGAGCACGCTGAGGACCTCTTCTCGGGCTTTAGCTTGAATTTCCTGACATTTCTAAAGTTTGAGTTCTTCCATTCTCTATGATGGTATGAAGGTCGTGTGTTCGTACCGGATAGCGGGCAAGCCAGTAAATGGCGTAGGAAAGAGCGTTAGCAGTCGTGTCATGGCCTGCCACAAAGAACAGGCACAGATTGCTCTAAGAATGCAAAATGAGCCGACGTGACCGAATCCAATACAGCCGCAACGTACCATGAGTTCTTCATCGGACAGAGCCGCCCCCGCCTCGTTTTCGGCCTCGAGCATCAGCGTCAAAAGATCCTTTTCGCTTTCCTTGAGGCCCTTGTCTTGACCGAGTTCCTTGCGCTTGATGGTAATGATGTTCTCAATCATGCCGAGCAAATCAAACAAGTCCTGGCGCGCGCGTGCGCGCTTAGGGATCAGCCAGTAAAGGTAACGGTCGGTAAACGGGAAAGCGGCGGGAAACGGATTAAACAAAGCGTCGTTGATGGCATGATACTTGCGCACCCAGTCGTTGTTCTTGTCATCCAGCGCGTGAAAATCGAAGCCAAAACTAGAAATGGGTTAATGGATGAGAAAAGAAACAGTAAGACAAGATGGATGTGCTTTACCCAGCACGTCCAATGGCATCCAATGTGAAACGAGCCATCAGATCATGGAAATCTAGAGTACCGCCTTCACGGTCGATAATATCGAATGATTTCTGTGAAAGCTCTACAAAGAGGTCGAGCGGCATGGATCGATGGAAGGCTGGGTTGGCAATCTTTTGGCAAAACGGATGAGACCCAGCACGTCCTTCACTTATTTTCTGAGACTGCAATTACCTTGCGTTGTTTCTTCCAGTCATGTTCCTGGACAATGGCCATATTAGGCCCGCCCAAAAACATGCCGACCATGGTACCTTTCATGCGGGTTTGGAATCTTGGGTTCTTGGTGATGTCATCTTCATGGATGTGGATGAATATTTCTATTTTTATGGTCATCCCATATAGACTTACTGTTGCGGAGGAATTGCTTGGCCGCCTGAGGATGCGCAATATGCACGGTCCATCCGATCAAGTCGAGGCACTAGGGACGCTTCGTCAGTTTGAATGCACAAAAAATAGCCCTTTCTCTCAATCACTTCCTACCGCAAAGATACCGAGCGGGTGTTTTTGGGCGGCAGGAATGGTTAGTGTGTGGGCCGTTTTCTCCACACCGCGGGTCAAGAGGGAGGGGACAAAGTTGTACACACGCGGCAAGCCGCGCAAGGCCGGCGGCGGACGCACCACACGATCAATGGTTCGCACGAGCCACACCGCACTGAGCGCGGCGGTGATGGTGACGATGCGTTGACGCGGGGTCGTGTCGGCGAGTTTTTCAAGATATGGTTGGGCAAAGTCCACTACCTTGTCGTAATAGGTGTCCATAGTATGGAAGGTGAGAAAAAGAGCTGGGAAGAGAAAAAGAAATAAACATGTGCGTCTGATTTACTTGGGGTCTCGTTTTGCAGCCGGATGGTTTGCTTGTACAACCCACAAAAGTGGCGGGTGATACCGACGACGGAGAACCCTGGACGAACCATAATATGAGTCAAAATCCCTATTTGCGCTCCCTCACTTTCATCTCGGAACGCTCGCTTTATTTTTGCATCGTATCGACAAGATGACGCTATATACATCCGCTCCCATGACAATCTGCTCTTGACTTAAATTCTGGTTGCTTCCGGCTGTCTTCCAATTTAGGTGGGCGGGAAACCGGAACACAAGTGCGCGCGGCACTTCATATGGACGCCAACTATTTGATCTGCCCTGAACAAGTCATAGCCCGTCTACCAATGCACTAGCATATAGGATCTATCTTCCAGATTCTCTGAAGAGAAGTTACCTATAGATCCGTAGGAAACAACGTCCCTCCAATTGTGGTGACCTACAGCAAGTAAGACCAGACAACGAGGTACACATTAGTCATCCAACACTGGATTAATAATAATACAGGTACACTGATATGCCTGACCCACTGACAAGCCACCTTACATGGGTTGTGTGGTATATGATGAATATGTTCCCATAAGATTACATGTGTATTGATTTGAGGTTCGATAATAATGACATAGTTAGCAAATAGGCCAGCAATTGCGACGGTGCGGCCGAGTTATCAATAATAGAGCATACAGTTCACCATAGCCTAATTCACGCGCTCAAACACGACGCCGAGCTGGTCGGGTTTGAGAAGGAAGGATCCCTTGAGCTGGAGACCATCCCGGTGAATAGAGTTCTCGGGCAAGTGCCATCGATAGCGTTGGAGCAAGAGGGGTAGAAAGACGCGCTGCTCCTGCAAGGAGAAATTCATACCGAGACATCTGTATCACAAAGTGAGACCTGGATCAAGCCTATAATTATGCAGGGTCACGTACTGTCTTGGGCCACCGCTGAAAGGCAGCCAGCCTTCGGTTTCCTCGCGATCCGGATTGAACACCTCGGGATCCTTCCATAAGTCTGGGTTACGGTGCATCTCAAAGATATCGACGCGTACACACGTGCCCTTGGGGATCAGGATGCCGCCAAGCTCCGTGTCGCGCGCGGCGAACCGCGGCAGGGTGAAGGTGGCAGGCGGATTGATACGGAGGGACTCATGGATGATGCGGTTGATGTAGGGCATGGCCTTGATCTGCTCGGGTGTGGGGGTCTTGTCCGTGGCTGTACCCAGGACGCGCTGGGCCTCCTCGCGTGCTCGGGTCTGAATATCGGGATGACAGGCGAGCCAGTAGATGGCATAAGTGAGTGCGGTGGCGGTCGTGTCATGGCCCGCCACAAAAAAGAAACACAGATTGGCCTAGCGAAAGTCAGCAAGACCTCTATCAGGCACCCTAAAAAGACGGTATTTTACCAAGAGTTCGTCGTCAGACATGGCCGACCGTGCTTCGGTTTCGGCCTCGAGCATGAGCGTGAGGAGATCCTTTTCTCTTTCCTTGATACCAGACTGTTTACCCAACTGCTTACGCTTGGCGTCAATCACGCCTTGCATCATGGTCAGCAAGTCTGTCAGGTCGCGTCGGGCACGCGCACGGCTAGGAATAAGCCAGTAAAAGTTTCGGTCCACAAAGGGAATGGTTCCAAGGGTCATGTCGCTCAGCGCCTCGTTGACCGTGTGATACTTGCGCACCCAATCATTGGTCTCGTCACCAAGCGCATTGAAGTCGAAACCAAATCTACCAGGATATCAGGTCAGATTTAAGGTTTGGAGAGAGACCACAGAATGCCTTTACCCCGCACGTCCAATGACATCCAGTGTAAAGCGGCTCATAAGGCTGTCAAAGTCCAGCGTACGATTCTCGGCCTGTTCAATGAGCTCAAAGGACTTGAAAGACAGCTCGGCAAAAAGATCCAGTGGCATGGACCGATGGAAGGCTGGATTGGCAATCTAGTCATTGTAACGTTGTCAATGAGACATTATTTTGAAAACAGTTTGGGTTTTACCATGCGTTGCTTTTTCCAAACCTCGTCATTGACGATGCCGATATTGGGACCACCTAGGAATATGCCTACGATGGTACCATGCGTCAAATCCTGGAATAGCGTTCCCTTGGTGATATCAGCTGCATGAACAAAAGTGAGTTACGTCTTTCATGTATCGATGGATGTTTCGCTTACTGTTTCTGAGGAACTGCTTTGCGACCTCGGGTTTTGCGATATGCACACTCCAACCAGTAATATCGAGGCACTACCATAGATCCCGTCATCAATATGTACGAGGAGACTTGTCGCACACGAAGACGGTAACGTACCACGTACATGCCCAGTTTATGCTTCTGCGCTGCCGGAAGGTTCAGGCGATACGCCGTCTTCTCGATGCCGCCTGTCAACAAGGACACAATGTTAATTGCACCCACGCGTGGGAGGCCGCGCAGGGCCGGTGGCGGCCGCACCAGGCGGTCCAACACTCGCAGGAGCCACACTGCGCTCAGAGCGGCTGAGATGGTCACGATGCGCTGGCGCGGCGTCGTATGAGCCAATCGCTGCAGATAAGGCATGGCTATGTCGGTCGCACGAGCGAGGTAGCTCTCCATTGTTTGGTTATTATTTTTGGTGTGAAGGGAAGACGAAGAAGTAAAAAGAGATCACGGTGGACTGAGAGTAGATGATCCGCTTTTGTTTGTTTGTGCGACCTGCCATTCCCGGGGAGCGCCGCTTCCGCATGAGTCAAATTTTACGCGCTTGCCATTGCCGGATCACACACACACAATGCCTCTTCCGAAGTGTATCCGATTTTGACTTGCCGCATCTCTTTTGGTACGATTTTTCTCTCGTGGGACTCCCATGCCCTTAATCTCTTCAGCTATAGATAATGAGAGCGTATACTGTAGTCTTTTGCGTTTGAAAATTCACAAAAGGGTGGGTTACATTTTTTTAATTCGGCCAATAGGCAACACAGGAGATCGACCCATCCACTTGGCTGACCGGTACAGTTTTTGGCTGAATGGTGCAGCTTTAGCTGACCAGGGCAATTATTTCATGTGAGTTTTGAATGATCAGTGCGGCTTTTGGCTGGTCAGTACAGGTTGTGGATATACAAATGTAATGGTCAAGACTTCATCCCAAAACAAAGACGGGTATTGAAGGAAGTACGTACAATGCGGCTGAATATTATACCACGGCCGGATTCCGTAAGACAAATGCTCAGATCAAGGAGCGCAAGCAAGCCAGCAACATTAGCGAAGTCGAGAGCCATATCGGATCACCAAAGACAGCATCGCAGAAAAGACTATTGGCCTACATGCAACGAACAATGGCTGGATTGGACCCACTCCTTGCAATCTATGGTCGTGCTTTCCAGCGTCTCAAGTTTCTAAATCACCGTGGGCATCAAAAAGCTGAACATGAAATGATCAAAATATATCTCGATGGCGGCAAAAAAGATGGACCTCATCCCAACCACGGCCTGAGCCACGAGGTCTACCTATGACGCCAAAGACAAGATGGATCGCTGTGCTGGCGAAGACGGCGACCCAGGGAACAGCCGGGTCATGGACCAGAACCGTAAGTCTATTAGAAAGGGAGACAAAGGAAAGAAGAAGTAATACAGTACCACATAATTCACATGTATAGACGCCCAAAACCCGGCACCGAGTGGCGACAAGTTCAATCGAACAGTCGCGCGAAATACCGTTGTTCTGTATCGGCAACGGAAGTTTTGACCGAAAGACATGTCGAAACAAACCACATGGTTTAGCAAAGAGATTTAAGAACGCTGTACGTCAGGCGCAGCGCCAACATGCCCTGCTCGTTATCAATGTTCACGAGGCCTGGACTTCCCAGGTTTGCTCCTCCTGCGATACAAGGTCTCTTCAAAACCTTCAGCTCGACGAAAACGACGCGAAATCAAAGTTGCATACTGTCCTATACTACATTGTCTGCGACAACTTATGGCAACGGGATGTGAATGCATCCCGCAACATACGTTTCGTGGTGCTGTTCTCCGTTATCGGCAATGTGTCACGCGTTTTCACGTAAGAGTACGATGCCGTCGAACGTCAAGGAGCTCCATATAATCCGGATATTAAAAAACCGTAAGACGCATGAAAGTAAGGCAAGTATCCTTCCTTTGTCTATTTTATTTACTTAGGCTTATATAGCATATGACTTTTTGTCGGGTTTATAAATAGATCATGATCATAAAAATACATGTGGAGCCTTGAGGGCGAAGTTACCCCTTAAGTAAAAAGATCGGACGAAAATTTGCTTGTTACCAGGTAACAGGAAGTGTCGCTTGAACGGCTGGCAAAGCCAAAAAAAAAGTTCAAATGATGTATTGATTTACTCCATTGCCTGCCTTTTTTCCGAACCGTTGGATTGTGTGTCTTGAATCCATTTTTAGTGAAATTTTTGTGCTGCAATATGGGTTACAGGTAGGACACGCACGCACAAGCTGAGACAGAACCCCGGAAATCTGCAGATCTCGTGGATAGATATTGACATTTATTGGCTGGATATGTTTTTGAAACGAATGAACCCTCGGTTCTCTCCCCCACCCCTCAACGCACCCTTTTTTCATGTACGCCACTGCCTATTGTACCGAGGGGTGGAAAAGGGTGGCGCGGAATGAGGTAGGAGACGGGAAACGTGATACCCGACTCGAAGCCACTTCCAGAAAAAAAAAAAAAGAAAAGGGTAAGAAATCAGACCGACAACGACGGAATGATTCGGCCGAACACAAAAAAATTAAAAAGCAAGGAGCCGATGCCATTAGGTAATGTTCTTTGTGGGTTTTACTGATTAGGATGATGGTTACATCTATGTTTATCAATAGTCATGTAAAATATTTATTACTTGTCTTCCGCATGCCTTTGTTGACGGATCCACGATACACAAGCAGTACACATATACGCATCTAGAATACACAATGCGCGATTGTATGAATAGATTTTTGGCCATTATATGATAAGGGTCCTCTACTGTTCTTTCAAAAAGATTGTTTCAAATCGAACCACAGCCAAACCATTTGTTTCAGCTCTTCGGAGTTCCTGATAATTGACAGGGCTTCTTGAGATATAGTACATGGTAAAAGAGAAAAAAAAAAAAAAAGGGCCTGGGGTCTCTTTTGGGGGCGTCGATCTTTACGGCGCGGGCGAGGAAGCTCCGCGAACTCCGAGATTTGCACCCAATCACCTGTGCAATCATCGCCCACCATCTCTTTTCTGGGACACACAGCTGTTTTACTTTTTACTGCTGTCTGCGGTCTCTCTCTCTCTCTGTCTCTCTCTCACTTGCTTTGTCTTTCTTAGTGTCCTCCTATCTCCTTTCCTTCTTTTTCTTTTACTTTCTTTTTTTCCTTTTCGCTGCCGCCTGTGACTGATCTGACGAGGTTTCTCTCTTGAGCAGTGAAAAAAGTAATAAGAACCTATTTCTTTCTCTGCACCGCACACCTAGAATCGCACTCTGCACTTTTTTTAACTTGTGCTCCGCCCCCGTCTACTTTCCATCCTCCCCCCTCTCCCTCTCGCACTCGTCTGTCTCTCTCCTCATCCACCCTCTCCCCTCTTTTTAGCCTTCCTCTTCCTTCGCTCTTCTTTCTTCCTTCCGCGCTTGCTTTTGCTCCCAACAGAATGGCATCTGATTCCTTTTCGCTGCTGCAGTCAAGAAATGGCGGAAAGAGCCTGCTCGACTCTTCCATGGTCTGGCTGGCCCTGTACTTTTTCTTCAATCTTGCCTTGACCCTGTACAACAAAATCATCTTGTCGATCTTCCAATTCCCGTTTCCTTGGACTCTGACTGCCATCCACACGCTCTGCGGTGCGTTGGGATCGTACTGTTTCTGGCATATGGACGTCTTCACGCCCGCCAAGCTCGGTGAGCGGGAGAACATGATTATGCTCATGTTTTCTGTCCTGTACACCATCAATATTGCTGTCAGCAATGTGTCTCTGTAAGTCTGTGGTTATATGGGAGTTGTCCTTTTTTTTTCTGACGACATCTTTTATTTTCGTATAGCAATCTCGTCACTGTGCCGGTAAGCGTTGCAAAAAATAGAAATTTTAGTTCAATGTGCTGTCTGTATTGGGGGACATGTTTAACTCACTTTTTCTTTTTAGTTCCATCAAGTGGTTCGCGCCATGACGCCTGTGTTCACCATCATGCTGTCGGTGATGTTTTTGAGCAAGAGCTACTCGAGCATGACTTACATCTCGCTTCTGCCCGTCGTGGCTGGTGTTGCGTTTGCCACCTTTGGCGAGTACAACTACTCTGCCATGGGCTTCTTTCTTACCGTCCTGGGCACCGTCCTCGCTGCCATCAAAACTGTCGTCACGAACCGCGTCCAAGTCGGTCGCACCAAGCTCCATCCGCTGGATCTTCTCCTCCGCATGTCGCCGCTCGCCTTTGTGCAGACCATGATCTATTCGTATGTCACAGGTGAAATGGCCCAGGTCCGTGAGTTCTACCACACCAGTTTCTCGTGGGGCCTTTGCTTTGCGCTCCTGATGAACGGTATCATCGCCTTCTTCCTCAACGTCGTCAGCTTCACCGCCAACAAAAAGACGTCCGCCCTCACCATGACTGTCGCTGGCAACGTGAAGCAGGTCCTTTCCATCGTTTTGGCCGTTATCATCTTCAAATTGCATATCACATGGATGAACGCTCTGGGTATCCTCTTGACCCTCGCTGGTGGCGCGTGGTACACGTAAGTTTTTTCTCTTTAGCTGGGGCTCCCTATATTCATTATATCTTTCCTTGGTGATATCCAACTCTTTCTTTTTTGATACAGGCAAGTCGAAATGGCAGAGAAGAGCAAGAGCAAAAAGCTCTCGTCTAATGAGACCCTGCTTGGGTCCAACGTCGACGCAGAACTGGCTGGCATCAAGACTCAGCGATAATTTTTTTCTATTATTCACCTTTTACCCAACCACTTTTCTCTTTTTTTCCTCATCACATCCAATCCTCTATTAATCCACCTCTTACACAAAACAACACGCAATCACAATATCACACTTACACACTCAATCCTCACACTCGCACGTTTCATTACGCACTCATCTTTTATTTCTTGTTCTTTTTCTTTTTCCCTCTCTTTCTATACACCGTAGATCCATCTTGCATTCGAAATACACATAAAGAAAAAGACATGACTCATTCGTTGTCTGCAAGTGTATGCTTTGGCACTCCCTAAATGTGTTGGTGTTTCAAAAAGAGTATGTGCCTGTGATAAGCGCATGCGGACACAATCCAAAGCCATTGGCCGGGAAGCAACCGTGTATGCATACATGTTTCTTTTTAGGTTTGCATGGCGCATTCAGCCCGCCCTTCATGCGAATCAAGGCAAATTATGAGGTGACGCCACAAACATCCGTATCAACCGCGTCAAAACAAATAGGTCCGTAAGCCACAGATGCGTACGACATTACTGCCAGTCTCTCTCATCATCCGACTTTCGAACCGTATTATCCAGTACATATATAGCCACTATGTACTTATTTAACTAGCTCTTTATTTTCGCAGGAAAGACCCGTATCTTGTAACACGTTATTGTAACACGCTTTACCATCGCGCATGAAGGGGCCGTTTATTTGTCATGCTGTAATAAAGGTGACTTATGAAGATAGGTTACAAGACTCTTTCAAATCGTAACACGGGTGCGACTATGATGAAGTGGCGTATAAACAATTCATGCAGATTTCGGCTTGAGTGTGATCTACAAGCAGATCGCTGCCCTTGCCTTCACCTGAGAACGGTCGATAAAGATGATGAGATAGATTCTAGACCGGGTTCGGTTTCTGTATCCTGGAGACACATGGACGTGTCCACCTTCCTCTTTTGTTTTTCTCGGTATCTAGATCGTGCTATCCTTTGTGCAAAGATAAGTAATGTCGAAAAGCTCCAAAGCTGTCTAGAATGTCATGAGAAGACCTATATGCTGCTTGGGATATCAAACTACACTTTAACTGCATGCTCAGTATGAACGTAGCCAACGGCTAGCATGTCATGGTTCAATTGTCCTATGCATGCGCAGACATTTGTCATATGGCTGTTCCCATTTCCATGCGTGAGCCACCTACGCGAGGTGTCCGAATCACGATTAGAGTGTATATACGGTAAAGCATGCATGCTGGTATAAATATCAGTTTGCCTTATCCCCAGATGATGGAGCTGCACCTACTCTTCAGGATATATATATAGCGGCAAATGTGAATACAACTCCTCAAGGAGTTTCGTCTATTGTATGAGGCCCAGAGAACAAAAAAGAACAGAGAGATAAACGCGATTCATGAAACCAATGGATTCCGGGCAGTAGCATTAACGAAGACTTGCATTAAGATGAGCATATCAAGTGTCACTATATTTCTAGGTCACTACTCTCGAGTACATCATCGATGGTCGATCCTTTCTATGGCATTACGTGTTCGTATGTACAATGTGTATGATAATAATTTACGCTAAGCAATGGAGTATATTTTTTTGGGCATAGTCAAGCGAACTGCGAGAGCAATTAGTCCTGCTACCACCCCACTGGCACCAACGAATTGAATGGCAGCAGTCCATCCAAACGTTGACTGAAGTATGCTCGCGATAGAGAATGAAGTCGAGTTGGTGAAAATGGTTAAAAATAAGCAAACACCTGTGCCACGCTGAATATTTTTCATCCCTGCTACCTCGGCAGTAGCTATGGGTATGAGTGAATTGTAAGTACCCGTTGTCAAGCCAAAAAGGACAGCAAAGGCAATATAAGTGCCTATACGATGTGATAACTGCCAAATAAGCATAATAAAAATGCCTGAAAATAATGTAAGGTGTATGCAGTGATATTGCGTACTTTTTTTGTTTGTCCTTACCAGATAGAAAGGTAGTAGCCGCTAAAGTCGTAACTCTACCTATACGATCTGCCACAAATCCGTTTAATACACGACAAATTGCGTTCATGCCTGAATCAAATGCATTAAAAATTGTGAGTCAGACATAGCGCATATCACAAAATTATACTTTACCGCATATTAGAGAGACCACAAAAGACGCCGTTTCTTTTGATTCACCAAGGTACGCCGTATATGAAGGAGATAAAACGGCTCCCGGAAAGAAGCCGACAGGTGCCAAGAAAGAAAAAATCATGAGCAGGGCAAAGGAGATGGTCTGCATGTCAGGGTCCCAGAAGATGCCAATGACTCCCGGTAGGGTAGGCGCCGAAGGCGGTGGTCTATACCGTGATCGAGCGAAGCCAGCGCCCAGCAAGAAAAGGCTGAAAGAAAAGCAACCGAGCACGCGTAGAGCCACACGAAAACCAAAATGCGAAATGAGATGTTGCGTCAGGGGTGATAAACAGAGTCCACCAATGCCTCCGCCGGAAGTACCCAGCCCGACAGCCAGGGCACGTTGCTTGTTGAACCATTGACTTGGTAGTGGAATGGCGGCTGAGTAAGTTATCCCTGCGCCAATACCTATCAAGATGCCTTGCGTCAGGAAAAGCTGCCAGACGTGCGCCATAAAGCTGGCCAAAATATATCCCGCGCAATTGAAAACGGCGCCGATGAAGATTGTTTTGCGGAAACCCAGGCATCGAATGACAGGTGCAATAACCAGGCCAGGTATGGCGAAGAAACAAAATTGAATGGAACCGATCCAAGAAATGATGAATCCGGAAGCTTCATTCTTGAACACATTTGTCGTGTAACTTTTGTATATTACAGAGCGATGGAGGTAAGTTAATTGCTGTTGCTGCAATACAGAGATCGAATGTGCAGTGATAAATGACTTACTGCTCTTGGAATATGCCCCAGCAGAAGAAGTTGCCTGTTGTTGCAAAGCCAACGAGAAACGGGCACAGGATTACGTACCAACCGGGATTACGCCAGCCTTCAGTTTGTATAGGCTGATCCCAAGGTGCGACGGTCTCGGCGTCTTCAGGCTGATCACCGGCTCCCACATCCTCACTGTGCTCCATGTCTGCTGTTGGTATAGTTAAACCGGAGCCTTTGCTCTGAATGTAGTTAAATACACCGTCATCTTTGGCGCCAGGTGGGTATTGCGATAATGGATGCTGATTTGACGACGCTTCTTTTCCTTCGGGTGAGTATTCCATCACTGCTGCATGAACTTATATTTATCAGTTTGTGAAGATAAAATGGAAACAAAAACATCGCCGCAAATGGGGTAACGGGTTTTATAGACTTTCAAGGAAGCCTAATGCGCACATCATTACAGAAGATCATAAACAAACCTGCACCAGGCAGGATGGGCGTCTCAGTAAGGCAGGGATGCGATGTACCTTTACACACAAATCTGCATGCATTGGATCAAAACTGGTTCATATCTTACGTTCAGCGGTACATACAATCTATCTACTGTGTATTCATATCGGCAGTACTACAGTGGAGGACATCAGCCAGGAAAAATTGACCACAAAGTACAGTATCTACTATGTAGTAACTCAATTGCAGAGTGCTCTGTCTCGCTGTTAGCCTCAGCTCGTCGCAGGGCAAAGATGAATGTACGCCTATGGTAAAATAAGGGAGTACACAACAACCCCCCATATCCATACGCCTTGCATTTTTTGTTCGAACATGTACATATGTAGCACTACCAAAGCTGTAGGCACACATGCCAGCTGCTTAGCACATAGACTGAAATGCCCAAGTCATCCTTGTTCTCCTCGGTTCAATGATCATACTATCTCGTTAGTTGGAATATGAGTGCTTTGAGTGAGAACATAAAGACAGCATACGTTTGGTATGTGGCGCTGCGTGTTGGTGTTTGAATACACGCTTGTGAAGGGCAGCACCAACTAAATACCCTTATTCGCTTGTACTGTCAGTATACGATCCTCTCGTCGAAAGAAAGCAGTAAAGCAGTACGTTGTGCAGCTTCTATTTTCATGTTAGCATGCTCAGTACTTCTTCGAACATCTTTCGCCTGCAGCTTCCATCCAAAGCAAGAAGCTTTTCTTGCTCCACATTTAGTATCAGACTATCCTCTCATCATAAGTGCGACTTCGAAGCGATAAAAAATACTTATTATATGCCAGCCGAGTAGCCGGCATTGATAAATGAGCTCCTCCACGAGATAGTCGTGGCGTGCACTCATTTGTACGAGTCGAAGTCTATGAGATGGCTATCCATTACCAAGAGGGCAAAGCCTATAAGCCGACAGCTTAAAGCGCCTGGCAATTAGTCTGCTTGTAGATTCATACAGAGCAAGATTTAATTCCATGAAGATGTGTATTCCTCCCCGTACGCGAAACGTCCTTCACAGCAGTCTTTCACGCGAATCCATGAAACAATTTTAAATATTGGCCAAATGAAAAAAACATTTTATGCAACGAGACAAAGTTTACTCGTAGATAAGGCCGTGGACAGAGATGTCACGCTTGTACTCGGGAACACCGCGGGGGAACCAGAGGGCAATCTCGCGCTCAGCGGACTCGACGGAGTCGGAGCCGTGGCAGATGTTGCGGCCGACCTAGTAGAGCAGAGATCAGTATCCTAGATAACTTCCATGGCAGCAATGATTCTTACATCGAGGGAGAAGTCACCACGGATGGTGCCGGGAGCGGAGGCCAAGGGGTTGGTGGCACCGAGCATGGCACGGCCAGTCTTGACGACGTCCTTACCAGCCCAGACCATACCGACAACGGGGCCAGACTGCATGTACTTGATCAGGCCAGCGAAGAAGCCCTTGCCGGCGAGGTCCTTGTAGTGCTCCTCGAGGTGCTGCTGGGTGGGGTGCAGAAGCTCAAGAGCCATGAGCTGGTAGCCGCGCTGCTCGAAACGCTTGATGATTTCACCAACGAGTCCACGCTGGACACCTGAGAGTCTATGAGTACCTCTATTCTATTTTCATACGCGTTGTTCCTCTTGTCTTACCGTCGGGCTTGACCATGATGTAAGTACGCTCCATTGTTAAAGATTGATGATTAAGGGCAAAGAAAGCAAGGAAAAGTTTTTTTTTTCAGGTGCGGCTTTTTTTTTTCTTTCAATTTGATCCGCGACATGTCCCACCGGTAATTGATCGCTGTATCCCGCTATTTGACACGTCCGCACGACCAAAATACACTACCCATGTCTTTACTTTATCATGTATCGACACAGACATGCCTTGGAGGCGGAGGTTTACGAGGACAAAGTTGGTCTAGACGGTGTATACGTATATCTCGTTCCTTGAGCTAAGGGACATAATAAAACACATGAATATGAGCAGTAAATATAGCAATGAGGCCCCTAGCGTACTTCAATAGTCGATGGAACATCTCATGCATAGGAATAAAACCCATATGATACATCCTCCATCGTTATACTGTGAACATACGCCTGTGAAAGTCTCACCTTTGGAAGGTTCTTTCTACCCGTGTCCTTTAGCCGGGAAGGGGGCCGCTTGTGTCTTCTAAACACACGGGCTGGAAAGAGAATAGACCATACAATAACACTGAGCCCTGCGGATCTTTTGTCGCGATAATACTGCGGCTGGATACATATACCAGATATCCTGTCTCCCGTCAGCTTTGAGTTATGGAATCTTTTTCGAACGACTTCCATTGCCATCGGATCCTTTCAGCATCCTTGCTATAGGTTAGAGTAGGCACGAAAACCTGTGGTAGTTGCGTAGGTCGAAAGGAAAGCCTCCCTGAATATACTAAAATAGAGACTTACTATTACAAGAGATAAATTATCTGATTCCTACTTCAATCTGGAGACATTTATAACTTTATCCCTCGTGTTCCTGAGTTAGCTTCTGGGTTTTTCGTTCGAAACCGATAGCATTGGACTACAATTCATTTTCTCTACATACCTGAGCGGTTGAAGCCGCAATCGTCGATAAGCGCTCATGACGCGTCGGCACTGTCTCCTCTAGGTCTGAGTACATTTTTGAGTCACAACCTCGAAATCAAATACAACAGATCTTACCGGTGGGAGTGGGGCAGACATCTGGCGCGAGGTACATGTGTACGAGGGGGGGGGTTTCAGCGTAATCCTGGCCAACCTCCGACTAGGCTAGAAACACGCCAATGGGGGGGGGGGGGGCGGAAGGTACGTAAACGGACAGTAGGAAGGAAGGCACAGACGGAGGACGAGACAGATGACGGCAAGCTATGTACACGTGGAGGAAAGTTAATGATATGCAAAGTGATGTACTCGTGAAAGCGACCGCTCAATCTTATGCGCACCGGTGCATTTGGGACCGGCAACTGGTGGCAGACAAGAGAACTCATGTAGTCCATGCGCTTGTTAGGTGCTATACGTATTAGTCATAATCCTCTTGTGTGTACTTGCCAGGAAAAGACTTTGACCAGAGTAAAGAAAAGAAGAAAAGTAAACTTGGGAGGAAAAAGAGGCCCTGTAATGGGACAGACTCACATTGATGGCCTTCCATGCAATAAACAAACTGTGTGTAGTAATGGAGAAAAAATACAGGAGAGAAAAACACTCTAACGAAGACTGACGGCAAGTACCCTCCGCGTTTCAAAGGACTCATTGGGTTATTTTGCTATCATGCGGTTCGCATTTACCGATGAAGAGAAAGAACTGCCCGAAAGGGTGTCGATACCATATGTCCCCCACTGAATGTCAAGAATTTCGTCTGCTTTCTCCATACTTGGTAGATGGAACTTGCAAAAAACTTAACAATTTTACTTTTGTCAGGAGGAAAGGAATTACTGTCAAGCAATGTGTTCGCTGCGTATTGATTTCAAGAGAAGGAACAGAGGTAGTAAAGTACACGACCTCTAGCAGATAGACAAAGCCTTCGCCTAGGTATTGTGTGTAGGTTAAATTACTTTCAAGACATGATTATTTTATATACAGCGTTGGGACTCGCTCGCGTCGCCCAAGAGGACACTCTGATTGCGTTCGGGTCGTGAGTGAGCCACTTCGCCTTCGGCTTCGGACCATGACAGCCTCCACATAATCTTCAATCACTCTAGTCTGTTTCCAATGCTTGACCGGGTGGGGGGTGGTTATAAAGGCTCCATGCCGCCGTTCACGCTTCGCGAGTATGAGACGCCGTCCTATTATTTATCAATCTTGCTGAGGGCTGACCTATCTACAACGCGCGATACTGAGGTATCTCCCGATAAGTACTTCTTTCTTTATAGTGGTAACAGAAAGGCTACAGTGACGATCAACAATTATCAGGATAAATATAAGTCTCAGCTGCCTTTCCCTCACACTATACAAGATTCGATTGAAGGGCAACAGGCCAAAGGTCCTTATGCTATATAGAGTCCAGCAGATAGAAAAATATATAAGGGTTGGAAGAAAACCCCCGATATGCAGCAGCAGACGATAAAGCAAAGTATCTTTAATTTGTAAGACTAAGACTGATCATCACGTAGCAGTGCGCTATATCTTCAATTATCTCGGTAGACTCTTCAGTGAGGAGCACTTCTTCGTCAAACTGATCTACTCCATACAGCTGCAGCTTCTTCACGTCTACAACAGGCGCTGCGGCCAAGCTCACATGCAGCTGTTGGATGGTTTCGTTGAAGAAGCGCGCTCCAGTAAGAGTGTGGCTGCTCACTCCATGTCCCCGAATAAACGTGAGATCGACAACTGTCGAGTGTCTATCCATGAAGGAAGGAACATCGACGGCCAGGTTATGCTCGCGCCTATAATCAAGCCTAAGACAAATTTGTTCAGTTATTTTAGAACGATAAATCTTTTTTTTTTTTTTGGCTTACATCTCGTCTGCGGGAATATGAAGACAGATAATGTCACCATGGCGGATTCCCTGTTCTCTGTATGTCTTCGATTCATCCAGCTGCTGGGCACCGTGATACACTTCCTGTAACACACACGTAAGTAAGTCACTGCTATCAACATATTTGTGGTTAGTTTATACTTTGTAGCACTTGCGACTTCCGTAAATTCTTTGATCACCAAGAAGGAGCACATGAGATTAATGTATCGTTTGGCTACTGTAAACGAACGTAGAGTCACGATTTCTGGTAGAGCCAGATTAGTCAAGATATTCACTTTCATTGATTCGCTTACATGAGATGATGTCCCGTATAAAAATGCTTAACGAAGACAAACAGCTGCTCATGACTATCTGCTGGTGCGCCATTGCCGATTTGCTCCATATATAGCCAGAGATCTGAAAAGCTTCCCTTGTAGGCTAAAAAGACTTGCTTAATTGCTAAAGCAGCGTTAGAAAAGAAAAAAGACGAAAAATGTGTAAGCTTACAGTAGTCGGTATATTTAGCCGTAGACAGTAGCATGTTTGCACGGCTGCTTCCCACTTTCTCGCCAGCCAGCGCCCACAGTCGCACATTTTCTGGAGGAGAAGCGACCTTGAGCATATTTTGATAAATATCATCCTTTACGTATACTAGGAGTATGCGCTCGGATAGGTCAGGTCTCCCATAAGTGCATGTTTTGACATTGGCATCTTCTATCCTGTACCATTGCTTGCTCCTACCGGGCTTGATGAGGCCCAATAATGGCCTACGGCCACGGTCCCTTGATGCACCAAGACAGTACAGTTTACTGTCAATGTAACGGACCCGCTTTGCATCTGTCACCACCTGTGTAGGACATATCTGTTGTTTCTGTCCTTGTGCGTCACATAATTCTCCACGTCCAATAGCTCGGGAAACTCAAAGCGCCTATTGATCAACATTAAAGAAATGTTTAATGTACATCCTGTTCATAAAACTTCCTTTTGCTTCCTTACCTTATATTGGTCATGTGCATCAAAAAGAGAGCGGTGAAGCTCAGATGCAGGACTTGAGGAAAGACTTGGATGCTTGTATATTGGTCAGCATCTTGCAAAAAAACCGTGGTGCTCAGTTCTGTACCGCGCGTCACCGATAAGTGCTTTAGATCTGAAGTATTGCCGGAAGGATTTCTCGATGTTTCTAATTTCGCTCACAGAAAGGAGAAGCTCTAAAATTTCGTTACAGACGCACATTGTCACGCTACGCTGGACCTTTTACCTTGAAAGGGTTCGCTGGTTACGCTGGGAGGAGTATCGAGATTTCTGCACACAATAGTTCGCGTGATTCTACCCTCGAACATGTTCTTCAGCTCAAAGTCCTATTGATACACATTAAACATACTTTCGCTATATTTCATTATATCAAACATACAGGATTCTCGCTTATCAAAGCATCCCATAAGGTGCTTTAAAATTCCATGACGTCTTGCTGCTCGAATTGCGCGTGTTGATGCCAAATGAACGTCATGAGAGACTTTGGGCCTAAATATTATGTCAAACGTCTAATACGACTTGCCAGGAGATGAACTTACTTGGCGGGGAACCACCACGCTGAAGGCTAGCAAAGAGCCTTATCATCTGAGTGGTTGTTTGTTTTGATTGTCCTTCGTTGGCACACAAGGTAAATAAAGCTTTGCGAAACGCAGCCGTTATGGTACAAAGACTGCAGGAACGAGTTAAGGTAGCAAGCATCAATGCCGGGATTCTATATGCCGATAGGGGTGGTATCACTACAGAGGAGCCGCTTATGTACATTAAGTTATCTAAAATGTGCGTCTTGGCATACCTGGAAGACGGTAAAGGATGCGATTCCTCCTCGGTCCATCTATCAAAAAGACTGGGTGACTGTTCCCGGACTGACTTCTGCTTTTTTCGTTTTGCTAAAGCCTAGCGATAGCTTTTGAGTCCGTTTTGGAGCTCATTTGAATATGCACAAGATAATAAAAAGAAAGAGACTTTCGTCGCAGATGTTTAAGTAATAAAATCCTTAAATAGAGGATCAACCTGCTCAACTCGTGTCCAACTACATGTTACACGTCACTGCTGAGTCAGCGCGCGGTTGTCATCCTGGTTTCAGTAGCATTCATCAGTCTTTTTCCACCATGACCACAATTAGAATAATCACATAATTCACAGACTGACATGATTTATTATTCATCAAGTTACTGCAAAATAAGTTTAAAGAGTTGTATGCCGTTGAGGGAATCTATTCATCTATTATCAAGGGTCGTCAATTCTTTTTTTGGCGGCGGTTGCGGCGGCTGAGTCCCGTGTCATCAAGACCCACTCTGGAATGCAGATGATTTTTTAGTTCAGGTCGCCCCAACACTATGTTCTTCCGAAACTACTGATGTCGAGCTACTGTGTAGCTATCTCGAGTAGAATGCTTCACCCTTTTCTTCCTTTTGGGCACTGTCAGCATTACTGACATGAATTACAAGGAATATTAAACGTATATTCAGATCTCGGAACATGAGCTCCTTGCAAACTATATTCATGTGGCGTTGCTGTCATACGTTCAAAACTATCTTGGTCCTTACGCGAATGGTCGGGAGATCCTTTTTTATTTATTTTTCTTCTGCCGTCGTCAGACTGCTGCACGGTTTTATTCCTAATTAAGCAGACTTGCTTTGGCTGCTGTATACGGGAAGCTTGGAGCGGACAAGCTTCTTGCATGTAGCCGCCTCTCGTGGTAGGTCTGGGGCCCCGGCTGCTTTCCTTGATGCAGATCTCGTACGATAGCTTTTCGGGGCGAGACCGAAAGAACAAAGAAATTGCATTTCATGTTACACATGGCAAGACTGCTGCTTTTACTCGCGTCTGTCAGCTGTGCCTGGACAAGACGTACTGTCGCTCACAAGTAAACGCTGTGCATATAGCTGATTTCAAGTCATTTTAGTCTGAAGAGAATGTTGATAACGCTCAGGAAAAAAAGGAAAGCATTCTACTCACGTAAAATAGTTACAAAGTAGCTCGACATCAGTAGTTTCGGAAGGACGTAGCCATAATATTTGATGGCTGTGATACATACAAGCAAACACGCTTTGTACTGCAGAGCGAATAGTACTCTTGATTTGATCGTTATCCGCGAGTCCCAAACTGATCTTCCCTGTAACAGAATAGCATAACATTCACGAAGAACATCCATCATATTACTGCAGTATGTACTGTATGTACTGTACATTTAATGTTATTATGTACAGTATGTACTCCAATGCACATCGTAGGGCGATTGCATGCGACATAGAAATAGGAGACGAAAAGCAAACAAGAAGCAGGTATCTGTACTTGTATCACATAGTAAAAAAGCATCCAATCAATCGTGCAGGCTTCCTCCAACCTGCTCGCTGCACGTTAACGCGCTCGAATAAGGTTTTATTTTTTTATAAAAAACATATATATACTTGCCTTTGGGCATGTCATAGTTAAGTCATCCGATGGACAAACTAAATGCGAGTGTCAGTGATTTCAGTATTGCTGAACAGCAACAAGAACAGCAACAGGAGTTAGATGAGATGCGTCGCTTGCACCAGCGACAACAGCAAATGCTTATTGAGCTATCTGAGCTCTTTTCCCGTATGGGACAGTCTCTGACGGCGCTGTATGGTGGCTCTCGCGGTGGCGCTCGTGGAGGGTCCCGTGGTGTTGGTGGCTCCTCCGATGTTGGTGTCTCTCGCCGCTGCTGCAGTGGTGGTGGCTCCCGCTGCTCTTCCGGTGGTGGTGGCTCTCGCTGCTCTTCCGGTGGTGGTGGCTCTCGCCGGTGCTACGGTGGTGGTGGCTCCCGCTGCTCTTGCGGTGGTGGTGGCTCTCGCCGGTGTTACGGTGCTGGTGGCTCCCGCTGCTTTTCCGGTGCTGGTGTCTCCCGTGGTGGTTGATATGGTTGTGGTCGTGGCGGTTTCTCCTCCTGAGGACGAGGAAACACGACAATTTTTTTTAAAATAAAACCTCTGACCCGATTTCCTCGCCCTCCTCGCTCACCCCCCGAAAATATGACAAACGTATCTTTACTGCCCGCTGGCGTGGAATACCAATCCGTTGCAAGTACTGTAAGAAAGAGAGGCACAGGGTTCGTGAGCGTCCCAAGCTTAAAGCCCGACAGATGCGTTTAAATCGCGAATAAAAAGATGTTGCTCTTGTAACTCAGCCGAACATTTGGTGGCCCGTTGTCCAAGGTCAACACGCGCGAGTAGCACAACATCATCAGCCATCGTGGCCTGTATTAGTCCTATAGTGTCCAACGACACTTCAGTGAATGCAAGCTCGGCACCATCCACTCCGACTGGTGGATCAATGCCCATCCCAAACCGCCTCTCAATGATAGATGTCGGTATGAACTCACACAACCCTTCATCGCACGGGCTACAACAGCTATCCCGACGTTGCCCCTGAGGTGCCTGCTCCCCCGTCTACAAGTCCAATCTGGCTGCTACCATACCGAACGATTCTACCAGTGCATCGAGTTCATGCACACTGTTCTGGTGAGGTTGTCGGCATACGAGCCCGGTCCAAAGCCTCACTATGAAATACTTGCCGGTCTTAATCGGATGCCACATACGAGCAGCTCCGGTATGGACGGACTGCCATACCCTTTTTTTCGCCTTCTGTATGTACACCCCGTTACCAAACGTCATTTCAATCAAGTCCTTCGTGAAGCCCTCACCGATCAACAACATTTGGCAACTTGGCTGCGCTCCTCTATCACCTTGTTACCAATATCAGGCGATCGTGCACTCCTCCGCAATTGGAGACCGATTTCCCTGATCTGCTGCGGTGCCAAAGTCTTCATGCGTCTCCTCACTGGGCGTGTGGCTCAAATAATCACCGGGTTCATTCATTCTTTCCAGGCCAGATTCCTTTGTGAACGATTTTATCCATGAACATGGATTCCTGGCACTAGAGAAAAAGGCAGCATGATGCTGTAGAGTTCAAGAACACATTATGCCAGGCCTTAATGAATGAGAACGAAGTATGTCCTTTATACCTATATGAAAAACGCAAGTCTAACGGTCTTGGCTATAGGATGATATTTTTTACTGAGGGGATTTTATAAACGCGCCTTTGTAATACAGACTACCGAAACGGGAAGCAACCGGAGCCACGATGTCAATCGGCCTACTGGTAAGAAAATATCATGATCTCTTGGTGACATACCCTTACTGATAATTATCCAGAGCTCTAGCTTCCCGTAGGAGAGTTTGAGCGCGTACAAGGTTCCCTTGAAGACTACATTCTTGAAAAAGATGTGGAAGGCAGCCATCTCACAACACGGACAACGATTACAGCGCTTCCCCGAGTACTGAATTTCCAGCTTAATCGTCTTGTTACTGATAGAGATGCTGCTGGATTACCTACGGGTATACGGAAAGTAAGAAAATGAAGATCATTTGCTCGAACGTATGTTGAAAGATCTTCCTTTATGAAATAGGATCGTTAGCCGATCTGAATTTTCCAGAGCAGCTGGACTTGACAGAATATGTGGAACCACGCGGTGAGCATCACTATATTTTGCACAGGTAATATTGAATACATGACCGCTTGCAATTTATTTACCTTGTGCATGAGTGTAGTGTTATTATACACAAGGGCTCAACCACCGCTGGCCACTATTACCTCTTTGTCAAGCCTGGAAGAAACGAAAGCTGGTACAAGATCGACGATGGGAGAGCCGGGCCCTGCTCCTTCGATCTAGTCCAGCGAGAAGGCTATCGCACCGGTGTAGCAGACGAGCCTAGCGCATGCCTGCTACTTTATACTAGAGCAGACTCGTACGACGAAGTGCTCGCTGACGTTGACCTCAGCGGATATTCTTCACCGGGAACTTTAGGTATGTCGCTGCCATCGACCGGCGTGCTTTCAGTATTTGCCTATTTACAGTGCATGTGTATCTGTAGAGCAACGTCAGCCAGTATCTGCAAAAAAGCGCCTGTCTGTACCTCTACGGCCCAAGAAGCCTCCACTTAAATCAGTCAGTGGCGCTATAGACAGACGTAAAGAGGCTGCAGCTCCACGCAGTAAACCATTTTGATGAGGAAATGGTTCTCCCCGATGATTCCGTCGAGACGGTAGAAGACCTGGCTTGCCATATAAAGAAAATCAAAATCAGTGACAAATAAAACACGAGTTTTCCGGCCGTCTTTTGCTCATTCAACCCTTACTTTTATTCGACCTTGTTTATCTCTTGTTTATCTCTTGTTTGTGTGTTTCAAATGCCCTGTATAATGATAGCTTTCATTTAGCATCCTGGCATGCGTTGCGAAAAGCAAAGCAAAACATTGGAAGTGGGCTTGTAACCGTTGCCATATCAGCTTGTCTAATGACATTCATTAACTTTTCTTCTTCTATTCTGGATTGCAGTTTTCAATCTCATAATTGTTGCAAAACTTAGCCAGTACCCTTTAGTGACTTCTGCTGTTGCTGGTGTTGGCGTTGCTCCAACCGTAGTAAACGGGTCATGTCTATGGTAAAAAGATATTGGGAGGAAAGAGACGAGGTTTATTCATTTCGTGGCGCTTCACAAATCGTCCGTCCAAAATAGTGGTAAGACGAATAGTCATTCAGTATCCCAAGTAGTCGTTCAGTAATTTTTTGTAGTCATTCCGTATCCCGAGTACCATTCAGTAATTTTTCGGATTCAGTATTTCCTTTCCTACGATGAATTTGAGCAAAATGCATATAGATAATCGACCACTTCAGCCGTCAACGGCGGTGGGCCGTCGACACTTGCAGAAAGGTTTTGTGGAACGGTGAGACCAGCTTCGAGAAAGGCAAGAGGTCAGGTCGAATGCGCATTTGGCGTACTAAAGTACTAAAGGACGTAACCGACCTCAAAAAGTAGGATATGTTTTTTGGCCACTCATTCGCATACTGTACATACAGTATGTACAGTATATAGCGGCGGGGATTTGTGTCAGCTCGACTTTTTTTATTTGAGCGATTAATGCGCCGAGCCGAGTTTGCTGCAGAGACGTTTATCCATTTCCCTTCTCCTCATGACCATGAGCCCCTCCTTGAAGCGTAAGCGCGACGAGCGTGAGCCTGTCCCAGAAGACTGGTGCACAATCGAGAACGAACCAGGTAGAAGCATGCGCCTTCATTTCGAGACATGCTGAAAAACTGACGCCCGCCGCAGCCGTTTTCCACGAGATTGCTCAAAACATTGGCGCTGACAAGACCACTGTCAATGAAATATTCGATCTCACGTCCATTAGCCAGTAAGCAAACCCACGTGGATGCTGCTGAATTGCTGACCCATCGAGCAGAAATGCGCTCGGCCTGATCTTCACTGTCAAACTGGAGGAAGAGGAAGAGAATGAAGACGAAGACGAGGACGACGAGCAATCAAAGACAACAGAGCAAAACGGCACTTCTGCGTCGGCTGGCGTGTTTTTCGTATCGCAGGTATACCTTTATAATATTCTTAGTAAGCGACTATCTCACATGGCATGGCATGGCTTGACACGACATGATCAGATTGTAAATAATGTGTGTGCAACGCTCGCTTTGCTCTCTATTCTTTTCAATATCGATACCCAGTTCGATATTGGCGATCATTTGAAGAACTTTAAACAAAACAATATCGACGCGACGCCAGAGGTGAATGAAAGAAACGTTAGAAGACTTGTCCATGCTGAATTATCTGTGATTTCAGGAACGTGGCGTCGCTTTAGGGAAAGACATCCTCATACGAGATACCCACAACAGTTTTGCTAGGTAAGCCTGACTCTGACGACATTACAGTATAATTCATCAAGCTTCCCTGGACAGCGCCCAAACACGCGCACAAGCACGAGCAGAAGAGCGTGAAAAAAGCACAAAGAAGAAGAAGCGCGGTCGCCCAAAGAAGGCAAAAGATGTCGAGGTCGAGGATGAGGCGGTATATCACTACATTTCGTACGTTTCTGTCGGTGGACACGCGTGGGAGATGAATGGCCTTAAAAAGGGGCCACGCGATCTGGGCCCACACCCGCCAGACGACTGGCTTTCGGTCGTACGGCCCTATCTCATGGAGAAAATGGGCGACTGCTTCGAATCGACTTTGATGGAAGTCGTACCTCGCGATCGAGAGGACGTGCGTGAAAACGAAAAGGTGGATGAGTGGCTGCTGGACAACACCCGGCGGAAGAATGATTATACGACTTTCTTTCAGACACTGATTCGCCATCTGCACGGTGCGAATGAAATCCGCTTGTAATTTACCCATGATACCACCCCAAGGCAAAAAGTAAACTGTAAATAAATGTGAATCTTCTTACTCTTCTTTTGTTGTGAGCAGCAGAGGCAGGGGGAGGGGGATAAAACACCTGTGAACCATACGGATCTACATAGGACTGCATTCTAGGTGCAATCTACCTGCGTCGCGTCCAGATGGTAGGGAGCCTCCTACAACGTGCTACCATCCCAAGCCGTCCTGCCATGTGTGCCCGTGACTAGTATGCATCTTGGTATATCTGTAGGCTCAATATCACAGTAAGACGTCTTGACACGATGTGTGAATATGATGTACATTATTGACACAAGATTTTCTTAAAGCTTGTGTCACGTAGTCTTTTTTCTTTTTGGGTTCATGGATATAATTAGTAGGGAAATGCGGAGGAGCCACAAAGGAAAGCGAAACGTTCCCTTTCTTCTTCCATTCGCTGACCTTACTTGGGGTCCACCACACAATGTCGTCCATTCAGCCATTATCCCCTTCGAGTCCAGAGTACAAGGCTGTTTCCAACTACAACATCATTTACGAGGCTGGTAATTCCCATTCTTGCATTCATATATATATGAATGTTTCACAACCTACCTACGCTCTTTGTGCTTAACTCGACTTCTGTGTTTTCATTGAAGGCCTCGATGGTGACAGCCGACCTATCCTTGTCCTGAGCGCGTGCCACTTGCCTGACCCTGCGACGATCAACTATGACCTGATATTAGCGTACGTTTAAAACCCCAATATCCATGCAAATGAAACGCAGGTCTTCTTTTGGATCGCTGACTTTTTTTTTTATTTTCTTATTGTATTCAGATATATCCTCACTCGCCTGTGCGTGAAAGCCAAACAACCTCACTGTGAACCGCATAAGCAATATTAAATAGAGATATTCTTCTCTTTTAGGGACGAGTTTGTCGAGAACGACTATGTGCTGGTGTTCTTTTCAGCGCCTGCTCCTTTCCGCCCTCCCTGGCTGTGGCTCTTGAAGGCTTATCGTGCGCTGGATCGCAAGTAAGTCAGAACTACAGTGACAGACACTCTTTCTTAACAGCAACGCCTTGTCTAGGTATAAGAAAAATCTCAAGGCGCTCTACGTGGTTCATTTGGTCCGGTCTTATCGCATGATTTTTGATCTGGCAAACAAGATCACCAGGTACGCATCCGTTCATTTGCTGTCGGTATTTTTTTTTTCTGTTCTTTTTTTTGACATGAGTGTTTGGTCAACAGTCCCAAGTTCGCAAAGAAATTGCACTACTATTCCACACTGCAGGAGTTGTACGGCGCCATCCAGCTGTCGAGCCAGTTTATTCCAAAGCAAGTCGTTCAATATGATAACGAGCTTCCACCGGTCGCTCCGCCACGACGCACCTCGGCCCCGGCCACCCCCGCCCGACCCTTGCCCTCGCTTGCTTACGGTCTCTCGCTCGACGCTCTGGCCAAACAAGAAGACCGCGAAGGAGATGCCACGTACGTGCCATCACTCGTCTTGAGACTGACGGAGCACTTGCGTGCGTATGGATTGGATAAGGAAGGTCTTTTCCGCAAGTCGCCCGCAAGCGACGAACTTCATTACGTCAAGGAGGCCCTGAACCGAGGAGACCCTGTCGATCTGGCCAATTACAGTGTCGACGTGACAGCAAGTTTATTCAAGATTTTCTTCATGGACTTGCCCGAGCCGTTGATTCCAACCCAGCTCTGCACCAGTCTTGGCAAGTTGCCAGGTAAGCAATAAAAAAAAGAGAGAGAGAAAGAGACGTATGTCCTCATCTATTTTGCAAGATGCCTCCACGTGTTCACCCGAGGAAATGGACAGGATTCGTGGCAAGCTGCAGCAGGCATACGCGGACAAGCCATTGAGCCGTAACCTTCTGCGTCATCTCGTGTCGTTCCTGCGAGAGGTCGTGGAACATGTGGACCAGAACCGCATGAATGTACACAACCTGGCTGTTGTGTTCACGCCAAGCCTGGTGCGCGAAGCATCGGCAACCGCCGATGGTAAAGCGCCGCCCTCGCAAGAAGAGGCCATGGCCGCTGCCGCGATGTATTTAAAGCAGATGAACGAAGGCATGGCTTTGACTCAGTTTCTTTTTTCGGTGGGAGATCAGTTACTACTCTAAGTCGGTTGTGCTTGTCTTTCGCATACGATTGTACCCTTTGTGGTTTTATAAATAGCTTATATATATATATATATATATACACCCACGTCTATCTTGTATATCATGCAACCTGCATCTTTTTTTTTTTTTCCTTTTTATTCTTACATATACACATATGCGCGTATATGACGTTTACCAAAGGCCAGACTTGATTTAGCAGTTTATCACGCAAGGGTGTGTTCTTGGCAAACAAAACAAATAAGAAATGCTAATGGGCCTGTATTTCGTGTGTTTGGGTATGTGTGTGTGTGTGTGCGTGAGTGTGTGTCTCGACTGACGGCAGGATGTATGCGCGCGGTGGATAATAAAATCGAAGAAGATGACCACCATAAGTCATTTGGGTTGAGAAGCGAGTCATGGGGGTCAGTTGAGAAATATAAAGTATCCAGGGCCCAAAATGAATCCACTGGGCGGAGGTGGACCAAGCGCTAGCGCAAAAAACCGTAGGTTGGACCACGTGGACGGTCTGATCGGCTTACTGCGATTGGGTAATCCAATTCTACGGAATGAGCTGCGTAACGGCACCCGGAAGTCAAAAATAGGTGCCATTGCTTGGCACATTCAGGCAATGGAAGGTAAACCAACCGGACATAGAGCGGAAAACGGTTTATCTGATGAAATAACAACATGAAGACAAGCGTTTTGTATTCTGTATCGCTTCTGATTTCTTTTTTCAATCCACTACCTTATCTGAGTAAGAAAGTGTATATTTTCCCTTGCCCCATATAAGCTTGTGTAACCAAAGAAAGGTACGGGAAAGATGGAAGAGATAAGTCAACCAACCAAAGGGCACGTCAGAAAAAGAAAACAACAAAAAGAGAGAGCGTCTATAAAAGCGCGTAATTTATCCATCCATTTCGAGCCAGAAGTCCGGGCACCAATAAAAGAGGTGTGTGGCGATTTATGTTAAAAAAAAAAAGAAAAGCACGGATTTCGTCCTGAAGGAAGGAAGGGGGTGGAAGTGGAGTTTGTGCGACGCTATGCTCGTGACTTTTTGATCCAAGACGACCCCAAGTTCTTCCCAAAAGATAAAGACGAATTGCTCTCTATTCCCAGTGCGGTTTGGGGGAGTGGTGGCAATTGCCTTGGCAATGGATACCTCCATCGGACCTTTTTTTTCTTATTCTTTATGTTCTGCAAAAGGGAAATTCGCTTTCTGCCGAGGAATAGTCGTTGTTTGGGGGGAGAGAGGGAGAAAGAGAGGGGAAGATGCACAGTATTTCCGTTGACGAGCGGGCCGTGTATGCATACGATGCGAGGAAGGAAGGAAGAACAAAGGACAGGCATAGGTCGAGTACACTGTAGGTGGGATAGCGAACCACCAATGCGGATGAGCTTGGACATCACTTTTTTTTTCTTTGCCCTATTGCAACCCGCAAAAGAAACGAACCCCCGACTCGACGCACGCTTACACACACAGTCTCGCTCTCTTTTCCTTTCGGTTCTGCTTTATTTCAGTTCGTTGTCCTCATCGTAAAACCCTCCCCCCGCCTTTTTAACCTTTTCCTTCCCTCCTCTTTCTTTTTCCTCTGCCTTTAGTTCTTCTCTCGCCGACCGACTTGCATCCGAAGAGGCCAGTCCCATCTCTCCACTTGGTCCGCGCTCAGACATCCGCTGAAATAACAAGGCGTGTTCTTCCGTCTTTTCCACCAAAGAACAGCTCTCGCTCTCGCTCGCTTTCTTCCCGACTTTTGACCCGCACACGATCCTTCCTACAAAAGCAAAACGAGACAAGACAACCATCCCGATCTAAAAATGTCGTCACCTGCGAGCAGTAAATCTTCCTCAAGCCTGCATCGATCGCTGTCTGGCCATCTGCAACGGCTTCATATCCGGAACCATGACCAGACAGGCACCTCACCAGAAGAAGAGAAGCGTATAGGTATAGCAACTTGTATAGATACCATTGACACTGTTATTATGTCATTGTTGCCGATATCTGACACCTTTCTGTAGGTCCCCGCAAGTTCTCTCTGTCGAAATCGCCTCCGCCTCCGCTCCCCAGCGATGCGTCGTCGAGTATCAAGCGCTCTAAATCACACATGACCTCGTCTTCATCCGTGGCAAAGTTGTCGTCGTCCTTAAGAGCGCGTCACCTCTCGCCTCCTCCGCCAGCGTCGACGAGTTCGCCCATCGCCAAAACCTCTTCTCAGAATTCTGGCTCCATTTCTCCGAACAGCTCCAGTTCACCCGCCAGCATCCACAATAACAGCAACACGCATCCCGTTCTTTCCTCTTCTCCCGCCAATCAACCTCAGAGCCACAGCCCCTTGTCCGCCAGCCATGTCAGTGATCGTTCCGACGAGTCAGGTGAAGATTACAATAATAGCAGTAATATCACCAGCAAAGACGGCAATGGCACCCTCAGCAAACCCCGGGATCGTACCACCTTCAAGGGTGTCTTTGGCAAGGTCGTCGACAGTTTTAACGGTAATCTCTCTCTCTCTCTCTCAATTTTTCCCTCACATACATACATACATACACGCACACACATATATATACACATATGTTTCTTGCCCTTGTCCTGCATACTGACTCGGCGTAGATCTGCTTAACAAGGACGGTGCTGCCGATGCCAAGGAAAAGGAAATGGAGATTTCAGGGCCGTACAACGCGAAGCACGTTACACACGTTGGATTTGATCCTGCCACGGGAGAATTCACGGGTCTGCCTTATGAATGGCACGTCTTGCTCAAGCAGAGTGGTATCTCCAAGAAGGAGCAATACCAGAACCCACAGGTAAGTTTTAAAGGCGTAGGTTGGCAGAATTCCTCCTATTGACACACCCTGTGTCGTAAGGCTGTACTCGATGCCATAGGTTTCTACCAAGAAACGCGAGATCACGACGACTCGGTCTACCACAAGATGGAACGCGCGCACACACACAGCCTTCAACAACAACAGCAGCAGCAACAACAACAGCAGCCACGGCTGGAGGAACAACAGCAGCCACTCCACCCACCCCAGCAATCGCCTCCTTCTTCACCCATCTACACGCCCTCTGGATACACCACGCCTGGATACCCATCCCCGAGCGACTACAACACGAATGAACGCGCGACGCCACCCGGATCCCCCTATTTTGAAGATACAAAATCCCCCGAGCCTCCTTCCTTCTCTCCTCAAAAAAAGCAGCCATCGACGACCTCACCTCTCCCGCCTTCCTTGCCGCAAACCTCGCCCCACCCGGCTCGCGACTATGACATCAAACGGAAGCTGAGCACCAACAAACGCCGCGAACCCAAGGAGAAGCAGGCCTCCTCGCCCGCTTCGCCCGCCGCGCGGCAACGGCACAAGGAGCGCAAGAACGCAATGAAAGATGCTGAGGTCATTGCCAGGCTCCGTGCGATCTGTAATGAGGATAATCCGGAAAAGTATTACAGGAATATGACCAAGATTGGCCAAGGGTGAGTTCACACACATACAGAGAGAGAGAGAAAGAGAGACAGAGAGACAAAAAAAAAAGGGTAAAGGGAGAAGAAACTCATGCAAACTGTATGGTTAGTGCGTCCGGAGGTGTGTATACCGCCACGACCGACGGCCGCGACCTGCCCGTGGCCATCAAGCAAATGAACCTCGAGCAGCAGCCCAAGAAAGAGCTGATTGTCAATGAGATCCTGGTCATGAAGGAGTCGCAGCACAAGAACATTGTCAACTTTATCGACTCGTACCTGTGGCGCGGCGACCTGTGGGTTATTATGGAGTACATGGAAGGTGGCAGTTTGACAGACGTCGTGACGAACAACATGATGGCCGAGCCGCAAATTGCCGCGGTGTGCAAGGAGGTCTTGGCCGGCTTGTGCCATCTCCATGAGAACGGTGTCATTCATCGCGATATCAAGAGTGACAATGTGCTTTTGAGCATGAATGGCGATATCAAGCTGAGTAAGTGGTCCCTCTGTGTGTTGCATTTCTTAAGGTTGTGTATACTCAATCCCTTTTTTTTTTTTTTCATTGCCTTAGCCGATTTCGGTTTCTGCGCCCAGCTCAACGATATGCAAGCCAAGCGCACGACTATGGTCGGCACACCTTACTGGGTAAGCAAACAAGACAAAATAAAAAGGCTTTCTCTTTTGCGTTTCACTGACATAATCCTCCTTCTTATTATAGATGGCGCCGGAGGTCGTGACCCGAAAGGAATATGGCCCCAAAGTAGACGTATGGAGTCTTGGTATCCTGACGATTGAAATGCTGGAGGGCGAGCCGCCGTATCTGAACGAAAACCCGCTGCGTGCGCTGTATCTGATTGCCAATAACGGCACCCCGGCGCTGCAGGAGCCTGACTTTGTCGAACCCGAGCTTAAGGAATTCCTCGACGAGTGCCTGGCCGTCGATGTCGACCGACGACCGACCGCTGCCGAGCTTTCCAAGCATCATTTCCTGGACTGTGCTGCACCGCTGACCACGCTGACCCCGCTCATCCGTGCTGGCCAGCGTGTCGCTGCCATGAATAGACGCATGCAGTGATGTACTCTTCATTTTTTTATATATATTTTCTTTACACCCAGTCAACAAAAAAACGTTACCATTCTTATCTTTTTTTTTTATCCATCCTCCCCCCGCTCTCCCATTCGCCCTTGTACGTAAGCTGAACCCGCTCGTCCTCGCCCTCTCCCTTGCAAAGATGCTCATCTGAATATGGATCCTCTCGATTGATAAACGCTTCCTATAGGTCTAATATATAGATTCTCCAACCAGGGAAAACCCTGCAATGATAACTTTTTTTTTGACATTAATGCTGCCAATTTTGTATTTGAACTTTTTTTTCATTGTGCTACGCCCAATGAACAATGGACCGGCGACATGTTTTACCGGTAAAAAGAAAAGAAGGGTGGGGGGGGGAGAGCATAAGCGGACTTTTTGGTTCTGGGGCGACACCTTTTTGCATTTCTATTCATGACACCTGCCGAGGACGATCTGAGCGGATCCTGCCAGAAAGAACTAGGCGATTTCTTTCAGCGCATCGGTCTCCTCGAAACACGCCAATGCTTTGATACGGAGCTCATCGTTCTGTCACGGCAGCATTATGCCAATCTACCAGCCGAAGTGGAGAAGTTATGCCACAGACTCTTGACATTGGTCACGAACACCACGGCCCGCATTACCCCGCAAGATCATACCACGACACCAACTACTACTGTAACAGAAGAAGAAACAATGGACAAGGACATATCCACATCCGCAAACACCAGCACAGACACCAGCACAGACACCGATACAGCCAAGCGGAAACGAGACCCTGACGATCTAGCAGACGAGGGTGCGCAGAAGAGCAAACGGCAGGATCGCGAGCAAGTGCAAATCCGAGCGAGCAAGGCCGAGGTCGATCAACGACTGGAAACGTTTGTGCAAGCCAAGAAGGAACGGATTGACGCGAGCAACCGGGCCGAGTTTCTGAGCCGGGCCGACCCCACCAGCACGGACGTGACCTGCGCGCGCGCCGATGCCCGCGAGATCAACCGCAACATGCAGATGAAGTTTGATATCGTCAACAACGAAGACGGGCCCCTCGCGCGGTCACGGACCCAAGTCCAGGCCGCGAAACCCAGCGAGACGGACGAGGACATGCACCGCGAGCGCGTGCACAACCTCGAGCAGCACCTCAACCTGGCCTTCGAGCCCCCCGGCGCGTTTGCCTTGGTCGACCGCATCCGCATCCTCGAGGACCGCCTGATGGACCTCGAGCGGGACCTGCCCGCCTGGGCCGCAGCCCACTTTAACCAGCCGCACCAGATACCGCAACCCAAGACCGTCATCCGTCGCCCCAGAGACGATTACGTCGTCGTGCCGCCTTCGAAAGCCAATCCGGGCAGCATCCAGGCAGCACTGGCGCGCAGTAACTCTTCTTTAACCCGAGCCGTGCTCGAGCAGTTCCGGAAACAACAAAAAGAGAAAGAAAAAGACAAGGACTAAGACTAGAACTAGGACTATTGAGTAGGGCCACGACGAGGGCCAGGACTGCTTTGTACTGTATATGTAAAGTCATTGATTTATTTACGGACGGTTTATTATAACTTGCGGCATTTTTGTACACACGATGGTTAAAAGTACAGACAAAAAAAAAAAAAAAAGAAGAAAGGGACAAGCAAACCCTAGGCTGAATGATCTACATCAGTTATGGATTGTGCATGCATATATATAGATATGGATATAGGTATGTGTACAATGCATTCTCTAATATAAAGTGGACGTGCGGGGAGGAGGTCTAGGGCCCTTGACAGAAGGGCGAGCGGGCCGAGGAGACGTCGCCCGTGATGCAATTGGCTTCAGGGCGGAAAGGCTCGGGCACAGGCGCAGCTTGGACCGAGACGAGGGCCAGGAGAGCAATCATAACGAAGCGTGGGTTCAGCTGCATGTCGGTCAATGAGTCAAGTGGTGCGCGCGTGTTGGATGAAAATGAGGGTTTTCAAATAGATCAAGTCTAAAGAAAGAGGGAACGGGGGTTGGGAGGGCCCAAGGTGCCGTTCTTTTATAATCGTGATCCTGTTGGATGAAAGACGCTAAAAATACATGCAGTACGACCTACGTTACAAAAATGATACATCCGTGTGCCTGGCAAGAAATAAAGCAAAAAAAAAAAAGAGAGAGAGAGGTGCCATTGCTATCCGGTCTGAGCATCCATGTTGCTGTATGCCTATATCTAGTAAGGATGAGCACCGGCCCGAACAAAAGAGAAAAGTGGGATTTTTTCCGGGGGGGGGGGAGGGCGGTGGGCACTATCAGGACTGCAAGGCGCTGTTATCTGTTCATTAACGCATTGTATGAATGAGGGCGATCTCCACTGGCTGTTCCTCACTTTCTCACACACAGACGTATGATGCGTGGGGCAGCCACGGATGGAAAAAGAAGGCGAGACACAAAAGGGGGGGGGTTTGTGTGAGGAGAGGGGAGATGGTGTCAGATTTTTGCAGTAACAGATGAAAATAATATCCGGAAGTAGTAGAGTAGACAATTTGTGTAGAAGGCAATGCAGCGCCCGGTGAGTGAGCCCGTCCTTTCACACGTGTAGATTGACAACCATGCGTAGTTGTATGTGCGCACACATACAAAAGGGCGGCGCGGGAAAAGGAACAAAAGAAAAAAAAAAAGACAATTTCAAGCGCGCTCGCGTGTCAATTATCGCATTCATACAAAGCAAATGCAACGTTAAACAACATTCTCATTTCTTGGTTCCTCTTTTTCTCGCTCTCGCGCTCTCTCTCTCGCTGACTTATTTTTTTTTGAACCCCTTAGTCTTGGCGCATACACATAAAAAAGTGATTACGTGGCTAAAAGCAATGATTTTTTGAGGGGTAAGGTTACACATCCATGCGACCTTGAGATATCACTCATTATCGTGCCGTGATTGTGCTATTAACCTAGCAACTCAAGTTTGGCTGCATAGCATTGGTTTCCTTGAAGATTGCGCACCCATACCACGTTCTTGATGCGGCGGTGATCCCTAGTGGGTCGCATGTGAATGTTGGGAGGAAGTCTCAATAGAAAGCGCATTTTTATTACCTTTGGTCGTAGGCTTGCATCCGTCGGATACCCGTAGCCGAACATGCGCCTAGGCCGAGACCATGACCGGCCGTGAGGGAAAAGCCCGCCGTGGTCAAGTACCCGATCCGATCCTCTTCAGTAGGAGGGAATGTCAGGGCTGGTTGCTATAGCAAGAAATAGGAAAAAGAATAGAGAGCCGCGTCAATAGGCCTGGCCACACACACACGACTTTCCCTTTTCTTTCGTTTTGTGCGTTTGTACCTCCGTATCATGTTTGGCACGCCGCTTGACCGTCAGGTCGTACTCGGCCCGATCAGAAATGAGATAGAGCATGGCATTCGGTTGCGGTTTGCCGCCGCCGAGCATGGACACACGCACCTGCAGCAGTGCCTGTTGCACCGACAACGTGGGGTGGACGGTCAGGTTGCGTTTCGCAAACGTCGCATGGTAATGCGCCGTCAATGCCTCGCTCGCCTCGGCGTCCGTGGTGGCCTTGAGCAATGCCGTGACCGGGCCGTCGCCGCGCACCACCGCCAACGGACCCTGTACTACGTCTTCAAAGCGTGGTTCAAACGGATGGGCAATGCCCAGTTTCGCATAGTTGACCCGCTTGGCAGGCGGGCGGCGGTGCCATTTAGAGGCGCGCGCTTCTTTTTGCTTGCCTTGCTCGACCGCATAGGCTGGGGTGCCGACGTGGTCGAGCGGATAGCTCGGCTGTCCGACCTCGTAATGGAGCGCCTGCATGTCTTGGTAGCCCATCGGGAGCGCACCCGCAAACACGAGCGAGATCCAGAAGGTGTTACCCCACCCGCGGGGCACAAGGAGGGTCCAGCCTTCCTGGAGCTCGGCATGGCTCGTCAAGGATTGGGTGGTCGTCGATTGGCGTGGGCCGTCGGCCATGCCGCGCTGGACGAGCAGAATGGGTACACGGTTGTCGTTGGGCTCCATCGAAAGCTTTGTGCCCGGTAAGAGGGTCTAGTAGGGCGCTATGTGTGAGTCAAGTGTGTTCTTTTCAACAAAGTAAAACCTCACCTCACTTCGGCGCTTCGCAATGGCGCTCTGCGGCGTCCGTTGCGTGCGCACCTCTTCTCGCGTGGCAGCGTCCCACAATCCCGATTGGGCCAGGTTCAACGGCCATGCCATCAAGGCTTCCTCGAGCGCCTGTTGCTCTTGAGGCGCCATCCGCTGGGAGGGGCGTGCTTTCTGGGGGAATCTAGATCCAAATGGTAAGTCCAATCACGGTATGAGACAGCGCGTCTCTCTCTCTCTCTATCTCTCCATCTCTATCTTACTTCAAGCGGGGATCCTCGACCGTCAAGCCAAGGGTGGCACCGGGCGGTAAGGAGCTGGACGAGTCGACCTGGCGTGCGAGCTGCCAGATCCGCGCGCGTGGATCGTCTGCGCCGTCGACGGACTGTAAGACCGCGCTCAGGATCGAGGTCGACTTGCGGCCAGAGAGCTGGAATTGGCATATCTCGTCGCGGAGATCGTTCAGTTGCAGATCTATCCCATGCTTGTATGAGAATTTCTCTCTTTTCTTTTTGTCTTTTTTCGACCCTCTTCAGAGCCAGACCCTCTTTATTTTTAGCATTACCTGACGGGGAGGA
Source organism: Syncephalastrum monosporum B8922 (assembly GCA_000697355.1). Taxonomy (NCBI): domain Eukaryota; kingdom Fungi; phylum Mucoromycota; class Mucoromycetes; order Mucorales; family Syncephalastraceae; genus Syncephalastrum; species Syncephalastrum monosporum. The sequence goes on from JNEN01001277.1 coordinate 112,755, forward strand.
AGAGAAGATTTCTTTGTGCGCCGTCTTCAAAGCCTCAAGACCTTGTTCGAACACAGACGGGTGGAGCCAGAGCCAAAGACGGCGCTGATCTTGCGTATCCGAGGGCTGCCAGATATATTGGATAGGTGCAATGGGTTGGGTGGGGCATGCTAAGTAGCCGTAGAGGTAGGTGTGGCCCATGGCTTTGCCTTTGCAAAACCTATAACCGGTCATTGAGTCTCCTTGCTATCCCTGACTTCCTTTTTTTTTTCTCTCTCTCTTTCTCTCTATTACCGTGCGCTGCTGACGGAGGGGTATGCAATATCGGTGACGGCGCTCATCAACTGGGTTATCGCGTTAAAGGAACCAGTGAGCTCAACGCAGCCCATATAGGAAGCGTCGTGAATGACGCAGCTGCGCTGGAAAGCTCGCCAATACACACGCGCCATCTTCATATTGTTGTGTTTGGCCAGTCGATAGCCCCAGATATCTTCCATCTTGAAGCGTTTCGTGTGCCAGATGTGTGTCTCGAGCCACTTGTTGTTTTCTATCGAGATTGAGATGAAGATCAGATCGAGACTCGTGCTTTCCCATAGCCGTAGTGGACTTACTGCTGCGACGGAGGTATTCTTCGACCAAGGTATTGGACCGCATCGGCTTTCGCTTGCCCTTGATCTTTTTTGTGATTTTCGGTGGGTTCTTCTCGCGCTACCCCATGAAACACAAGAAATGAGTATGAAGGGTCGGATGAGAGCGCGCTGCCCTTGGGCGTATGCGTACCTCGTAAGCGCCTCTAGCTCGCAGACGGGCGGGTAAGCGATTCAACTTGAAACTGGCTGCACGACGACGCAAATGACGTGGTAAACATTGGAAACTAAGCGAGTTGCTCGTCTTTCTACGTAGCACGTTCACGTTCAGTCCATAGCATTTCCTAAGCGCTGCTTTGCCTTGCTTTGTGAAGACTACTTTTCTTTTTATACGTACACGGAGTCGCGAATCGACTTTTGCATGGCTGCAATCTCACTGACACGCGCGGCTGCAAATTCGGGCACGCGGATAGCACCTCCAATCGCCATTTTGCTGGGTCCTATCCATGTGTTAGTCTACGGTGTTGTCGCATGTCGGAAAGCAGCACTTGCTCAGTTCGTTGGCCATGCGATCGACGTTGATGACGCGACGGGAGTCATTCTTGGCTGAAAAAAAAAAAAGTAAGCAACGCAACACGGAGGAGACGAGAGGCACAGCTGACTCACCACGGCGCTTGGCCTTGCCAGTCAAGTCGCCCTTGTCACTCGGTCGCTTTTCGCCCATGCTTTTATGAATGAGAACGGAGGGCAAAAAAAAGGGAAGTTACAGGGTGCCCGCTAGATAGCATAAATCTCCCAATTGTTGTGGCTTCGATTTCTGCCCTTCTCGTTCACTCTCGCTCACTCCTGCCTTATGCAATGAACGTATCACAAGGGAGGCAACAGCACCTTGAGTGCCATATCCTGCTAGAGTCATGGGTAGTTTAAGTACGCTTATATATGTGTCATTCTCCTATAACCAGCAACGGCGCTTGACTGGTGAGTAGGCAGCAATATCGCTGCTCGTTTGCAGCAGCACCTGACCTACTAAGTCTTTGTGGATCCCACACATTAATACGTCAATAAGAATTCGAGTATGTGCAGCTCGATACATCTTACGTATGGATTCGGTGTGCTGTACGTACCTTCAATAGCATGGACGAATCAGAGAAAGAAACATAGGGGGTTGGACATTTCATTGTTATCGTGCATACACATTTATGCCCACTTACACGTCTAGTGTTTAACACGATAGTAACGCAAACGCGCATGCTACCCATGAATACCAATTTCTCAATAGTTAAAGGGTCCACACGCACGAGATATTCTAGACCAGCGCGTTAATCTATAATGTTTTATATCAAACATTTAGGCTTTTGTATATATTTTTAGCCATTGTGTTTATATTTTAAATGATCTACGAGCACCGAATGGTCTCTATGCACCACAGCTTTTTTCTCCCTCTCTCTCTTGCTATAGAATGTACTCGTAAAAAAGAACCCCAGAATCTCGGTATGATAACAACACGTTCGTTAATCACAGTATCCTTTTTTCAAGAAACGCTTCTAAAAAAGTAGGTTTTCGTCTTTTCAGGGTTTATGATAATTAAGTCTTTCGGCGAATCACGAGCAAGCGCGGTCCGCGAATCGTCCCGATTGCCCTTTTCAGAAAAAAAAAAAAAAAGAAAAAGTGAAGAAAGACAGCCTTACCTCTTTAGCGAGACCAACAAAAAAACACTCCACCTTGTTTTAGACATACGAAAATGATCAACTATGAGGGCTTCTACGCCGTAGTCGTCATTTGTCTCGTTATTTTGGCAGCGATTGTGTGCTGTCTGGGTATCCGAATATTTCGACGAGCGGCTCTCAAGAATGCAGCCCACTTGCAGCAGCAGCAAAACGGTCATCGCGCAATGACAGATGAATGGCAGCCGCTCGATGCCGTCTCGGACACCATAACGGGGCCTATTGACGAGGAGTCTCGCCATGAACTCGAGCGCGTCCTTGGTACGTTGTCTATTGACGTTTCTGTTCAGCTTGAGACTCATAAAAAGAGACATCTTTTTTTCCTCTCTTTCTCTCGCTCTCTCTTTTCTCTTTTTTTTTGTCCTCCACCTCCTTTTTCCTTTTATATCCATGCTTTCTTTCTTCTATAATCGCTACCAGCGTGGCAGTCGAAATACCCACCACAGATCAACGACTACATGGATGTGGCGAACGACCCGACCGTACGCGAGCGTGGTGCAGCAGCATGGACATTTGTGGAGAACGAGCGGATGGAAGACACCGACGAGGACTCGAACGCGGCGGTGATGGACCGCACGACCCTCGTGTTCTGCCACGGCCAGGGCTGTGCGCTCGCCAACTTGCCTATCCCTATGCAGGAGTTTGCTTATTGGGAAGTCAAGGTCCTCCAGCTGCATGAGCAAGACAGGCTCGCTGTCGGCTTGGCAACCAAACCTTATCCCGCTTGGCGGTTGCCAGGTACATACACAAGACAAAAAAAGAAAAAAGGCCTGTCGCGTATTCACTTTTGTGCATCTCTTGCTTTGCTATTTATCTCTCACAGGTTGGCATCGGCATTCGGTTGCCTATCACTCCCAAACAGGCGCAGTCCATGCAAGCGATCCTTTCCTCGGACGCCCCTACGGCCCGCCCTTCAAAGAGGGCGACGTCATTGGCGTAGGTTACCTCGCCAATTCGAGCACCCTCTTCTTCACCCGGAACGGAAAGAACCTTGGCAAAGCATCCATCGGTTTCAAGTTCCCGGTGTACCCGGCCGTAGGTGCCAATGGGCCTTGTCAGATCTCTGTCAACTTTGGGCAACAGGATTTCCTCTTTGCACCAGGTAAGAAAGGCAAACAAAATACGCTATGTGTCAGTCGAGTAACTCAACCTACTTTCTTTTGTTTTCTTCTTTTCCGCCCAAAATAGCCAATCTGCGTGAAGCCGGTCTGGCACCGAAGCAAGGCACGCTCCCACCCCCACCTGCTTATGGCGATGTGCGCAATACAGTGATGCTCTTTGGCAGCGCATCGGACGAAGCCAACAACAGCAGCCACCTTGATTATTCTCAGCAACACACTTCCATCAATATCCCGCCCCCATCTACCATGAGTACTACGACTACTACTACCGCGCCACAACAACAACAACAACAGCAGCAACACTCCGTGCCTCCTCCACCCGACTATACCTAATCGATTCCCTCCATAAAACCACACACGCGCGCGCACCACAATCGAAAACCGTAATTCCCTCTCGACATCATGCATCCGCAGACTTACACTTATACACACGCACACACACACACACCCCTACAGCCCACCTAGCAACAACACGTATGAATCCGTCCGTTTTATATATACACACGCGCTCCCGAACACACGCACACACCCATACTTACACAACACGCTTGTCATTTTGCTTTCTTTCTCTCTTTTTTTTTTCACCTTTTGCTTTCTCTATTCATTATTATAACTCGCCTGTGGGATTTCGTTCCGAAATCACTTCTCGTGGACTACGCTTGACTCTATTTTTTTACTATACCCAAGTGGTCGAGGCCGAGGTCGTGGCGCGCTGCCGCCGCCTCACCTGAAGCTGATGCACCTTTGAGTCACAATCACATTATGACCCAGTTACTGGTAATCGGGAAGCAGGTCATGGGCGCGTTGGCCCATGTCTATGGGCGGTGGTGGTTTCAAAGGGGGTTACCGGCCACCGACCGCCTAGGCTAGAAACGCAAACGGTGAAGAAGGAGAGAGGGAGATGACGCGGAGAGGAGGAAGAGGCGCCAACAGAGGAGAAGACAAAAGGAGAAGCGAGAATAAAAGACAGCAAGCTAAGTAAATATATGTACATCGGATGGAGCGTGATTGCTTCTCGAAGACCGTGCGCTCTTGACGCGACAATTTACTTTCGTATACATCGCGCTTTACTAGTCTATTCTAAGAATCATAATCTTTTTGTATTTCTGCGTTTCACGGGATTCATTGACCTTTTTTGCTATCATGCGATCCACATATACTGACGGGAGAAAGAATTCTTATGAAAAGGATAAATATGTCATGTATGATTTTGCGGAAGTGGTGTTAGTTATCAGGAGTACTATTTGTATTTCCTATATATCGTTCGATGGCAACCCGCTTAATTAACAGAAAAAGCTTTAATCTTCTCGCTCATGTCAGTCGAGAACAGACGGCTCGCGAGTAAGACGCTGGTTGCCTATGGATCTTGAAAAGAAAGAGAGAGCGCAGTATAGGAACGGATCGCAGGATGACAGAAAACTTTGCTAGAGTGGCCAAATAAAGATTCGATATCACTTCTTTGTTATTATTGATATTATAAAAGCGGGCTTTGGGCCCTTTCTATGATGGCCTGACTCCACGCAACCCGATCGTCCCAGACAGAATGCGGCACGTCGTACGGTTGCCAATCGACGGCCAGCGTCAGATGGAGCTCGGCCTCGAGCGTGCGCTGCACGTCGGGCGGGATCTTGTAGAGGCAGTAAACGAGCTGGTCGATCGCGTACTGGTAGAGCGAGTTGGCCCAGAGCAGCTGGACGAGGCACGCATGCCAGTCCGAACCAGCCAGCCCCAGCTGGGTCGGGTCTGCCGCAGGATGCTGCTGCTGCTGCTGCTGCTGCTGCTGCTGCTGGTGACCATGGACCCGCACGGCCTCGCGCTCGACCTCGGTCAAGCGCCACGTGCAGTTGCGCACCTTGTCGTGGAGGAAAGCGAGCGGGGTGGCGCGCAGCACGCGGAACAGGGTCGTGCGCACCGCCATGACTTGCCGGACGAGCGCGTGCATGGCGTGGACATCCGCGGGCGAGGGCGGCGCGTACGGGATATTGGCGAGCTGCTTGCCAAACAGTCGGGTGCGGCCCTGCTGGTCGTACGAACAATTCTCCTGGATCAGGAAGAGAAGCGTGCTCGAGTTGAGGAGGCCCAGGAAGAAATGCTCGCGCGCCTCTTTCGCCGCGGCGTCGTCCCTCCCCGCGTCGTCCTTGAGGGTAAAGTAGACGCACTGGTTGGTCACGCACCAGCGCTGGCGGTCGAGAAAGAAGCGTTGGCGCGGCTGCGACTTGGTGAGGTAGCCATTGTTGATAGGGTGCACGAATTTCACCGGCGCATCGACGCCGCACTTGTTGTACTGGCAGTACGCGAGCTTGCGATCGGTGTGGTGGCTCTGGAGCGCGTCGCGCGCGTCGCGCAGATAGCGATACAGCGGCGAGTCGACCGGGAGCGCGTCGGCACCGTCCTTGTCGACGAGGATCATGAGGTACTGCACGGCGGGTTCGACCGCGACGTAGGCCTCGGCGGGCGAGCCCTCCTTGCGCACGATCCGGAGCGGGTCGCGGGTCTGCCAGAACGCGCCCTCCTTGTGCTCGCATGCACCGGACTTGCCGTTCCAGTAAAACACCGGCCGCAGCCACTGCGCGCAGGTGTCTTGGCCCAGCACACGGAGCGCCCACTCGGCCCGCACGACGAGGGCATACACCGGGTGCGTGTTGGGCCCGCGGTGGAAGACGAGCGGCGCGTCGGTGGCAGTGCGGCCCGGGCGCGTGTCGGCGTCGCACAGACGCGGCAGGTTTTCGGTCAGGACGCGGATGGCCTCGGACACGGACGACGAGGGCGACAAGAAGGCCATCGAGGCGCCCGGGACGCGCACGAGGAGGTCGGCCTGGTCTTCAAAGGGCGTGATGCGGTACTCGGCTTTGGTGTCGCACGGGTGATCGCGGTTGAAAGCGGCATATTCGCGGAGGAGGTCCTCGAGGCGCAGCTTGCGATCGTGGTGGCGCAGGTAGAGCGTGCCGTCGGTGGTCGGTGTCTTGGACTTGAGCTCCAGACGGAAGATGAGCGAGTCGGTCTGGACCTTGGGCCATACCTTGTACGTGTCGAACTGGTACATTTCCAGCATGCGGCAGTGCTTGGACAGCCAGAGCCTAGACGAGCCTATCATGAATACCCTATCCGTCCCCGGATATGCCCCGCTCTGAGGCCCCTCTTATCCTACCTCAGCTGTTCAGCGAATTCAAGAACGACCCATTGCGAGGGCGTGATGAGGCAGACCTGGCCGGTATGCGGGTCGCAGCGCTGGAGGCAGATCCACATAAAGTAAAGATAGCAGTGCATGCCGCGGCCGCCGAGGATGCGGTCGTCGTACATCTGAGGGTCGGGCGTGGTGACGAAGCCGGTCTTGCGGATCTGGTAGGGCGGATTGGTCACAATGAAATCAAACCGGAGCGAAGTGGGGTCGCGCAGACGGGCCAGTTGGGCCTGCTCCCACGCGTCGCCCGTGAGTGCGAGCTGCAGCGTATCGTTGCAGAACAGGCGGAGCCGACCGACCGAGCGCGGCGCGACAGGCTGGCCGAGCTGCAAGAGGCGCTTGTAGAAGGGGAAGAGATGGATCATGACGTTGAGCCTGCCGAGCTCGAGCGCAAACGGGTCAATGTCGACGCCCCAGACTTGCTCGGGGATGCGTTGGCTGAACAGGGCGAGGAGGGTATCGGCGGAGGAGGCTTCGTGGAGGGCAGCGAGTCGGATGAGGTATTCGCACAAAAAGGCGCCTGTGCCCATGCAGGGATCAAACACGCTGGAGGATGCATGCGGGGGTGGACACATATCCCACATGTAATGCACGACCGATTGAGGCGTGTAGAACTGGCCGTGGTCCTTTTGGTGTTTCTGCGCTTCGATCTCGAGGAAGCAGGTCGTGTAAAACTGGGACAGGATCATGTCGACAAACTCGAGGGTGCTGAACTGGATCTTTGCATCGACGAGTCGCTGTCGAATGTCGACGGTGGGCCGCAGACCGCGCACGACTTCGCGATAATGCCAGGTAAACAAGGAGGGGCGGTCGCCGAAGACGGTGTCGTCGTTGGGATGGAAACGGGTGAGGTAGTGCTCGAGGGTGCAGTGCGGGTGCATATCGTGGAGGACGGTGTCGAGAAAGACGAGACAGGTTGTCATGCAGCTCGTCAACAGGCAGAACAGCTGCACCGCGTCTCCGTTGAGTGCACAGACAGCCGCGGCCGCTTCTTGTCCCTTGAACCGCTGCAGAAATAATTTAGCCGATGCACTCGCCTCGCCTGTAGTGGTCCTTTGTGTTCAGTATGGGATGGCCGCATTCGCACTTTCAAGTACTGTATGTAGTGTCTATATCCTAGTGTGTGTGTCTACCTGTCTCGAGTTCGGCCGACAGTTGCTGGCGGGTTTCGGACAAGGCACCGCCGAGAATGGCCACGGCCGACTTGGCACATTGCTCGGTCAGACGTCGGAAGCAGACTTCCAGAAAGCGCTGCTGCTTACGCGGAGGAGAAGGAGGAGGAGCAGAAGGGGATGGCACGTCTCGCTTGCGTTTGTCGCCCACACAAGGAATCGGGGATGGCGGGGACTCACCAACGCCTAAAAGGCCGGGAATGTCGAGAATGGAGTTGGCGCTCATTTTCCTTTCATGTTTTGTTGTCTCCTCTGCTGTGTTGGCGCTCGTCTTGTCTGTTCTGAGAGGGGAGTCCAGGAAGGTGTGCGGAGAAGGTGAAAAGGAAAAGAAAGGAATGGAAGAAAGCGAAACAGAATACAAAGGAAAGGGGGGGTGGGGAGCACAGCACCCAGGATATGGGATCGGCCGTCACAGTGCGTGATTCGTTCCATTGTCTCGCCGGAAAAGCACATCACAATCAGAAAACAAAGTGCAACCAGGGGGTGTCACCCACATACACAAACATACCAGCAGGGCCGTCAGCATACATTTGTAAGCATAATTTAATTAACTCCATCCATTGTAATATACTCTTGTACTGTGCATACCAGGTTGCCCTGGTTATACCCTGTCGCCTTGGCAGAACATAGACGAATTGGTTGTTGAGAAACCCGGCACAGGATCAATGCGAAGAAACAAGAAAGATACCATCATGCTTATCTTGAAACCGGCATGCATATCGATTGATGAAAGAGACATGGCAAACGTGTATCATGAGAAGGAGGCGGCGCGTTCAACGCCGCTACCGCTAAAAGTACGACAATTTCTTATCAGAACGTCATTGCTGAGCTTCTCATTAGCAGGAAAACAAGGTATTTGTTATGCAGGCGTTTCTGGTTTAGGGCTGTTAAGAATGTTTGTTTGTCACGCCTGCATCTGCGAACAAACCATGTGCTTTAAAAAATCGCGATAAATGGTCTGATTTACGCCCAACCATTCAGGGGGGGGGGACTTGCGCGTTATTGACACCGCTTTTTGTTTCCTTGGGCTGTTTGCGTGAATTCATTCTTCGTTGACTGCCACTACGCTATCTGATACGTAAATGATACAAGCTCTTCACATCTAGCAGTCCATGTGGCTATACTGCACGTTTTCGAATGCTTGGTGAGAAGAATTCACTATCATGCTGCATAAATCACGCTACGGACTCGTACGTAAATACACGGTCTTTCCGGTCCTCTCTCTGGTCCTCTCGGAACCCTCAAATACGAGGTGGCTTTCAATCTCCAAGGTGCGTATTTGTGGTTCACTGATAAAGACTCATGGGAGCCTAAAAGAATACTTGGCATCAAAGAGCGCGATCTCATTGCATATTAGCGTCCTGTCAGAAAAGTGATTGCGGCGGACGACCTTTCCATTCCTGTTGCTTATTCTCGACATTCAACTCCTGGTATCTTCTACACGCGTTTTTGCGGCGTGCCCGAAAGTAAACTTTTTTTTTTCCTCTGCTATCCTGTAACTATTTTGGAGTTTCGAACAGGTACCTTAAGCATCAGTACGGAATCGGGCCGTATTGCTGCACGGTTGCCCAAATGCAGAGGTCATTTGAGTCTTCTGAAAGCAACAGGGCTCATTGAAACCGTGCAAGGTTTGGAACAGATGACTTTTTATAACTTTATGTATTGTAAAATATATATATATAGTGCACTGTCTGATCCTCAATGATATCGAAGGACAGTTCAGTACTGTATCTTAGGTGACCGTATCTCTGCTCGTAGCCCCAGCGGCCCATCATCTTTTTCTTGACTGATTCCGTATTTTTAGCAGGATTTCTCGACATTGAAAGTGTTCTTTTCTGTTCATCTGGGGCACGCTGCGCCATTTGCTGTGTCTATTTTTTTCTTGGATGCATCGACGCTGAACTGTATAAACACTTCTTTGATGAAACTGATTGGCCAATGGGTTCGTGGTTGGAATTGACAGTCACCAAAACAATAATTTGGGGGAACTTTTGACAAGCTTGTCTCTATTTTCCTGTAAGCATGTCAAAGAGCATCAAGGCCCTCAGCCTGAAGGGCAAGCAAGACTGGGAGACCTCCATATACTGCTTCTCGCGTGTGCAGCGCAACAAGCTTCTCTGGGAGAATGACGGTGCGGCCAAGGAAGCCCTGAAGCATTTCTTCCAGAAGCAGTTGACATCGACGCCTCAGTTCAAGCACACACCTTCCCGCGTCACCATTCAAATGTTTTACTACGTCGACCCCAACTTTGGCAACCCGAGCGCACACACACTGAAGCCTCTCGAGAAGCTTGTGACTAGCTTGTATCCCAACAAGCAAGTCGATGTCAAGCTGATCCGTGTCCACTACCCTTACATGAATGCCGAGATTCTTGCCCAGTACTTGACCATCAACGCCAACCGTCTCGGCTGGTCGATTGTCACCCGTCAGTTCATGCGCAACGCACCCATTGTCAAGCCACCGCTTCCGCATAGCATGCCGTTCGGCGTGCAGTGGAACAGTTTGTTGCCACAGGTTGCCAACGGTCGCCTGACCACCGGTATCCAGGGCATCAAGTACCAGGTGTCGGGTCGACTGGGTCGCAAGAAGGGTGCTGGCCGATCACAGGTACTGCGCAAGTCGCTCGGTACTTTCCAGTTCACCTCGCACAAGTCGCTTGTCGATGTCGGCCGCCACACGTTCTCCAACAAGAACGGCAGTATCACGGTCAAGGTCTGGATCTCGTCTGCCTTGTTCGGTGTCAATGCCATCAACGCCATGGCCAAGAACGCCCTCAAGAAGGCAGAGACAAAGGCTGTGCAGGCTGCTACGCCAAAGCTCTGATCAAGCTCTCATCCCCTTTTTCGTTTTCGCATTCTCCCCGTCCTCTAAACCACCGCCTATCACTTTTTTCACCCAATGAAAAAAATAAAATGTATACATACATAGACATGCCAAAAAGAAAGAAAAAAAAAGAGACGGGAATGAAATCAAAACGAGTTGCATGGGATATTATACACTGTACATAAAAATAACACGAACGAGACCTTCATATTAATCATGAGGACGTCTGTTGTGAATAGAGATGGCCAAACTGCGTGCTCAACCAGTCCAGCTGTTGAACAAGTGTCGTATGCCGTACTTCGTGCCATTCGTGCACTTCAAAGGCTTCCTCGATGCGCCTAGCAACACGGAAGAAATAAGCATATGATGATAACATCCGCAGGTAGCAGTCATCCTACCGTCGGGTATCAGCGTGGATGGTGGCATTTTGGATGTGAAGAGAGCACTGGACATCAGGGTATTCGCTTGGGATGATTAAAAGCAGCTGTAGACTGTAAATGCCGTCTACAGGCTGAGGCAGGGTGAGGCTGACTTCGCCTCGCGTGGGGGCGTGTTCGTTACCTAGACTATGTGTTGTCAATTTCAAAAAACGCGGTCCAAATGTGTTACTGCGTTGTACCTGGTGCGCAGGAACCGAGGTCGAAATTTTTTAATGAGCTGGTCCATTTCAAGATCACGGATGGCACTCTGGATAGAATGCGAGTCGCCTGCATTGAGTTCTTGGGGTGGTGGCTCGTCGAGCTCATGAAGTGCGTCATCAAAGAGAACGGCGTGCGAGGCGTTGATGGGTGGTCCCTTGATGGGCAGAATGTGGGCAAACAAACACTCGTCACCTGCACGACACTGGCCCTGGGCAAAGAACCGACACGCAGGAGGAAAGCGTTTGGTCGACTGCGGACTGGTGAACATAGGTGATATACAGTCTATGTATTCTATGTATTATGTAAGGTGTGTCCGGCAGGAGCGGGTGATGCCAAAGGATTGAAATGAGAAAGTGTACTGACCCGGTCACAGGGACAAATCCAATCAAAATTGGGACCAGTTCATTTTCATTTCATTTCATTTCGTTTCATTTCATTTCAATTTATATCACTTCATTTCAGAGTAGCGTGAACTTTAATAAAAAGAAGGAAGAAGTTACTGCCCGTATCGGATGCATTCGAGACGAGGTCATCTTTGAGCGTCGCTTGTATCAAGCTATCGATGAACGGATATGTATTCTTACATAAAGTACATGCTGTATTTTGAGTCGGCGACCGACAACCTCGATTGATTGAGGTGGCACATGATACCCGCTTTATTACCTCCTGCATGTGATTAGCCTTGCTGCCACGAACCAAAGAAAAAGTAACGACAGCCTGTACCTGTGCAGCCCTCCATGCATTCAAAGTACGCTGCTGAACTCTATGTCGTAGCATATCAGAGATGCCTGGGAAAAAAAGCTCGACACCTGGCATATCAATGCACTTATCATTTGTAAGTAAAGTAGAACTACAGTGTATTTGACGGTAGAGGGAAGGAGAAAGACAGAGAGACTGGGATACGGGGAAATGCAGAACCCACGGCAGAAAGAAATGACAGCATTAATAGAGCAGTAGGTGATCAAGGACATGTCTGTAAGAGCAGTAAAAAGTTTAGAAGCAAGGACGGAGTGTATATTTGAAGGTAGTGCAAATGTTCGGCCCATCTGGTACTTGTCCTGGACTTGAGAGACGACATAATATTTCTCCCTTCTTTTCGTCCCTTCCTTGTCTGACCTTTCTCTCTCTCGCTCTCTCTCTTTTACACTCCCTCTTTTAGCTCATCGCCACTCTTTTTGTCTCCTTTTTCTTCTCGTCTTTTGCTTCATCATGGAGACTGACCACATTCATTTCGAGCATCAGACCGCTCCAGAAAGCACCCGCGGACTCTTTGACCCGCCAGAGCCCCAACACGAGGTAACCGTTCAATATCAGTCACTAGGCAACTTGATATACTTAGATACACAGAAGAACATGAGCGATAGGCGCCGCTCGATGGATCCGTTTCAAAAGACACCGCTGACGCCCAAACCTCAAAAAGAACAGCAAGAAAAGGCGTTTGTGCGTGGCCACCAGCGGTCTCGATCGGCTGTCATGCTAACGAATCAGTCCAAGCGAAATTTCGGGCTCCAGACACTCACTGAAGAAATGAAGCAGCCCGAAAAAGAGGAGGATCAGTCCGTCACGGTCGACTCCCTCCAGGACATGATCAACACCCTCAAGAGTCTTCCGCCCGTGACACTCAAGGAGTCAAACCGCAACTCACAGCGCAAGCTCTCGCTGTCCATGATGAAGCCTTTGGCCACCGCCGCCGGCGGCAGCTCCAGCACCAGCAGCACCAGCGGCAGCAGCAGTGGCGCCGACACCATGCAGAACATGATCCAAAACACCGTCCAGGAGCTGCGCAACATTCCGCCGCAAGACAAAACCGTGCGTCGTCGCAGTCGCCGGGCGGCCTCGATGAACACAACCCTCGAGGCGTCGACGGCCATGCGCGACGCAGCCCTCGCCGAAGCCGAGGCAAAACTGCTCGGCCAGCAGGGCCGTATCATGGAAGAAGGACCGACCAATCCACGATTGGGTATGCCCCGTCGACATACGACCTCGCTCAAGGGACCACCCCCGTTGGCATCGTCGTCGGCCGACCTCTTTAGTCGCCCTGCTGGCAGGCGCCGCTACTCCGAGTCGTCGGGCACATTTGACCCGAGCACGCTTATCGGCAAGCGCACGTCGCTCCAGCAGCTGCCGACGCTTTCGGAGAACACCGAACTCAAGCCGAGTCGTCGTTTGACATTCAACAAGCCGCTCGTGCTCGAGGATAGCAATCGTTCTTTGCCAGGCAGCCGCCGGTCCTCGCGCAGTTATGACAATGATTGGCGTGCCAGTAAGTGGGGAAAAAAACCGTAGGGGGGGTGGAGGTTCTTCGTGACATGTAGACTGACATGAGGGTAGGCACACCCGTGTTGGCTCCGTTCTCGCCGCGCACGTCCACTTCCTTCAACCTCGTTCCTTTTACACCCACACGCGTAAACTTTGCAAAGGACGATGCCAACCCGCACCAGCGACGGCCGCTGTTCACCGCGCACCTGCCTTTCTCTGCCCTGCCGCCCTTGTTCCGGTCGCGCCAGCTCGTGCGTGGCATGTTGCGGGTCAACAAGCGGAACCGGAGCGACGCCTATGTGACCTGCGAAGACCTGGATGCGGATGTGTATGTCTGTGGCTCGCGCGATCGCAACCGCGCCCTCGAGGGGGACGTGGTCGCCGTCCGTCTGGTGGATGTCGACCGTGTCCTGAGGGAAAAAAAAGAAAAGGAAGAGGCCAAGGTCGCCCGCAATGGCGGCCAGGCACGCGCTCGTATGCCCGATGAAGAGGATGAGAACGAAATCATTTTCGGCGGCGACGAGGATGTCGACACGGTCAAACCGAAATACTGTGGCGTCGTCGTCGCCGTGCTCGAGCGGGCGCAAAACCAAGTCTTTTCGGGGTGAGTTCTTTCACAAGGATTGCGGTATGGAGCTTTCCATGGCTGACATTTTTTTTTTCCTCTGGTTAGTACGCTCACCTTGATGCGCCCCAACAACAAGCGAGCTCAGGAAGAGCAGGCGGCCGAGGAAGCACGCCGCCTCGCTGCCGGTAAAGACGACTGGGTACCGCCCAAGGAAGCGCCCAAGATCGTCTGGTTCAAGGCAACCGACAAACGTGTGCCGCTCATTGCTATCCCGATCGAGCAAGCTCCCAACGACTTTGTGGAGAACAGTGGCAAATACGCAACCCGCCTGTTTGTTGGCTCCATCAAGCGCTGGCCGATCACTTCTTTGCATCCCTTTGGTGCGTTGGAGCGCGAACTGGGCCCTGTCAACGAGCTGGATGTGCAGACGATGGCCATCTTGGCCGACAATAACGTGACCGACACCGATTTTAGCGAGCCTGTCAAGATGTGCTTGCCCACGGAACCCGTTCGACCGCTCGAGACGCAGGACGGCGGTCGTCGTGATTATACCAACCTGCGCGCCTTTACGATGGATCCAGCCGGATCTAATGGTAAGTGGATGGTCTTCAGAAAAAGAAGAAACATAAAGACTCACACACCTGGTAGTACTGGATGATGCCCTGACGATCGAAAAGATCAGCAATGATATCTATGAAGTCGGTGTGCACGTCAGCGACGTTGCCTACTTTATACGAGCCCATTCGCCTCTGGACAAGGAGGCACGTGCTCGCGCGGTGCGTGTCGACTTGGTCCACAAATTTGTCCCGATGCTACCTGTGTCTCTGACCGAGAACTTGACCAACTTGAATGTGAACGAGCCAAGGTAAGCTATGACTCCTTTTTAATGAGGCAGAGGAGCTTACCCCTGATGGCTTCTAGATTGACTCTGTCGGTGGTGTGGAAAATGACAACGGAGGGTAAAATCCTGGATACCTGGGTTGGCAAGTCAATCGTGAGGTAAGATATACGCAAAATCCAATTGAATTAAGCAGGCTCGCTCATTCTCGTTAATTTGCAGCTCCAAGGCCAGGTTGACGTATGATGATGTTCAGAAAATTCTGGAGGACAAGTCTGTCCATGTCAGCCAAGACGCGGCGCTGCAAGGCGCTCTCTGCCAGGACATCAAAACTTTGCAAGGCATCACGCGCCACCTACGTGAAGCACGCTTTGAGACGGGTGCGATGGCACAGAAGCGGCCCGAGCTCTCGTTCTTGTTTGAAAAGGATGGAGAGGCCCCGACAAGCCTGTCGATCAAGAAGACCTTGCCGGCTGTGCATATCATCAAGGAGCTGCACCTCCGCGCCAATATGGCCGTCGCCCAGCAGATTTCGTCCCAGCTGCCCGAGCACGCCTTGCTGCGTCGTCAGGGTCCGCCTGTAGATTATAAACTGGTAAGAAAGAAAAAAAGGGCGGAGTTGAACTGGAAAGGCACTCATCTCATGCAATATATAGCGCGATTTTGCGGCGTATGTGCAATCGTACCTCGGCGTTGCCATGGATATAAGCAGCGCAGGCACAATCGAAAAGTCGATCGAAGCTATCGAGGACGCGCAATTGCGCGGAATCGTGTCAACCTTGTTCCTCAAGACTCTTGCACCGCCCAAGTACTTCTGCACCGGCACCCTCGACATTACCAAATACGCGCACTATGCACTCAATGCTCCTCTTTTCACGCACTTTACCGCTCCTAGCCGTCGCTACTCAGATATCATCGTTCATCGCCAGCTCGAAACTGCCCTGAGTGACGGTAAGTAATATTTCTACGCCTCCCGTTCTCTTTGTCTGACGATCTTGCTAGAAAAAGAAAAGAGATTCTACCTGGACCGTGACACCGTCCAAAAACTGGCGCAGCACTGCAATGTCAAGAAGGATGCGGCAATGGTCGCGCGTGACCAGAGCAGCTTGCTCTTCATGTCGCTTCACTTGTGTGCCAAGCAACAGCCCCCGTCCGACCACATTACGGTGTTCCGCGATGCAGTCGTTGTAGCTGTGTTTGAGCAGTACTTTGACGTCATTCTGCCCGATTACAATATTCAGAAACGCGTTCATCTCGCCCCCCTGCCGCTAATGCACTCGAGCTTTGATCCCAAGGAGCGTGCGCTCGCCATGTACTGGAACAAGAACATCAGCACTTCCACCGGGCGTGCCGAGAAGGACGACATGTTCTTGGATGATGAGGAGGAAGACATTGATGAGGATGCGCTGGTAGAAGACATCCTAGCCGAAGAAGAACAAGACACTGAAGCAAAAGCAACGATGTCTCAGACAGAAACACGCCATGCCACCGCCCAGACGGCTACTGCTACGGAGAATACGATTCCAAAGCAGAAGCGACAGTCACACGAATATGGCGGCAGAAGTCGACGTGCGTCGGTCTTGCGTGCGCGTTTGTCGGACAGCACAGCGTATAGCACGGAGCAGGCCTCACAGACCATCAAAGCACTCGACAAGATCAAGGTCATTGTCATTGTCGATGTCCTCAAACCCCCGCCCGTTGTACGCGTCTTGGCAGCCAACCCTTTTGCATAGATGTGTATAGGATAATGGAATTAAAAGAGAGACATCCGAGATACGCCTTGTATATGTATACCACTTCATTCCATTGTTTCGTTACTGTGTGGCAGCAAGTCATGCGTGCTTGTTTGTACACATTGCACAAAGTGCAGAAGAGGATGCATAAACCGCTCCGCCACAAAATGCCGTATGGAAAGCATGGATAAACGTGATAGGCTGCCAACTGCGCACAGACATTCATTTCTCTGGCTGAATGGCGTTCATCCTATTGAGCGAGATTGCCTACCCTTGACCACGCTGTTCAATGCACGACACACACTTATCAGTACGTGTAGTATCTGCAGAAGTCTATACTATGCCGAATGATACGACAGTAGACTATTGACAAACAATCAGTTTTCATTTTATATTGTAAAATGCAAAAACTTGCAATGGCCTGAAGCTATGTGGTAGTTCTTCTTCTGGATATGTACAGATGTCTGATATGCATTAGTTTTACGGAGACAACCTTATGTAATGAGTAAGGTCGAAATCCTTTCTGATACTGTTTACAAAAGTACGTGATAAAAAAAATATACAACACAGATATACGACGAGCATGTTACAATTAGCCTCGTTTTGTCTCAGAAGGAAAAAGGGGAAATATTCATTAGGTCGTCAAGTTATGTCAAAACATTTGGATAGGTGTGACAACGGCAAACTAATGAAATGATGGCCGAGACCCCGCCTAGAGTATAAAAAAAAAACAAAAAATAAAAAGATTTCAACGGCAGTATTATCGAGCGGCGTGTGGTCGTGTCAGATGACCTTATTTTCTCCTTCCATCCACATGAACCAGGCCGCGGAGAAGAAAGCCCTTGACGAGGAATATAGAAACGAAACATACGATAGTATCTGCATGTCCCCCATTCTATACACAAATGGTGGGGGGTAGAATAAGCGAGAAGTGATTGATCTCATATTCACCCGGATTACAGAAGAGCGAGTTGCAGGTGAAATCAGAATACAAAGTAACATGTGCATAAATACAGGACATGGTTCCCAGAAAGCAGGATAGATTGTGTAGGATGGACTAGAATGGCTACATTACAGCGAGGGATAAAGAGTCTGTCTCTATTATACACGTAGTGTACATATGGATATAACACGAAACGCGAATCGTCACCCGTGAGGAAAAAGAAAGAATGAGTATCAGCAGCCGGTGTGCGAGTGGTGTGTGGGGAGCACATGACTTTCGGGCGGTTCCCAAACTTCAACTTCACTGTTTTTCTTCCATACACTGTCTCCTATTATTATCATGGAACTCCCTTATACTAAGTAGCCAAAATAATATGATATACAGACGGTCGACGTGTTCGTGCTGAACAATGGGAGATAAGGAAAGGTTAGAGGGTTGCTTGTGCATGTCTGTTTAGAAAGAGTTTACCTTTTTTTTTCCTTGTGCAACCCACAGCGTACAGCGCGCCCTACTTTTTCATTTTCAGTTGTTGTGCGTGCTTTCAGTACGGCCTGGCTTTTCTCCCACTTCTTTGTTTTATTGCTCATGTCCGGGAACAACATTAAAGTCGTATGTCGATTCCGGCCTCAGAATTCCCTGGAGATCAGAGAAGGTGGCACGCCTATTATTGACATTACGCAAGAGGGCACTCAAGTCGGTCTTAAAGTAAGCCCTTTTTTATTCGCATAATACCGCAGATTTCATCTTATTCTATTGTATCCTCCCTTCACTAACTCATGCGCTACCTTATCTCAAGGGCAAAGATTTTCAGGGGAGTTTCATGTTTGACAAGGTCTTTGGCATGGACACACCCCAAAAGGACGTCTTTGACTATTCTATTAAGACTATCGTGGATGGTATTCATCATCACATATTTTGATGTGCGTCCATTGACGGAACAAAACCCCCATTTGTAGATGTTACGGCCGGATATAACGGTACAGTCTTTGCCTATGGCCAGACCGGCTCTGGTAAAACCTTCACCATGATGGTGAGTTGGATAGTTGCTATCTGCTATTGTTACCCTTTTGCTAACATCCCTTCCATTATCTACCAAGGGCGCTGATATCGACGATGAAAAGACAAAGGGCATTATACCTCGCATCGTTGAGCAGATCTTTTCGAGCATCATGGCGGCACCTAGCAACCTCGAGTTTACCGTCAAAGTGTCCTTTATGGAGATCTACATGGAGAAAGTCCGTGATCTGCTGAATCGTGAGTCCATACAAGATCACCGTTAGGACTCCGCTCTAAATTCACCATCTTAAAAGCCTCGCAGGATAACCTGCCCATCCACGAAGACAAGACTCGCGGTGTCTATGTCAAAGGCATGCTCGAGGTCTATGTCGGCTCGTGTGAAGAAGTCTATGAAGTCATGCGTCGTGGAAGCTCCAACCGTGTCGTGGCCTCCACCAGTAAGATGTCGTACGACAGAAAATACACAGTCGCATTGACAGCCATCATCAACATCACCTTATAGACATGAACGCCGAAAGTTCGCGTAGTCACTCCATCGTGGTCGTTACCATCACCCAAAAGAATGTCGACACGGGTGCTGCCAAGAGTGGCAAACTGTACTTGGTCGACTTGGCTGGTTCCGAAAAGGTTGGCATGATCCGTCGTACGAAGTATCGAGAGATGACTGACTTTTGAGTGACTAGGTGGGAAAAACCGGTGCCTCGGGCCAGACACTCGAGGAAGCCAAAAAAATTAACAAGTCCCTGACCGCGCTTGGCATGGTGATCAACGCCTTGACAGATGGAAAGGTCAGGAAAACGACGGTGTACAGTACTGCGAGTGATCTCGTTTATTGACAGCCTGATGCTTATAGTCGAGTCATATTCCTTACCGTGACTCCAAACTCACGCGTATCTTGCAAGAATCACTGGGTGGCAACTCGCGCACGACACTGATCATCAACTGCTCGCCCTCATCTTACAATGAAGCCGAGACCCTTTCCACTCTGCGTTTTGGTATGCGAGCCAAGACGATCAAGAACAAGGCGAAGGTCAATGCAGATCTGTCACCGGCTGAGCTCAAGGCGCTTCTCAAAAAGGTCAAGTCGCAAGCTGTCACTTTCCAGACATACATTGCTGCACTCGAAGGGGAGGTCAGCATCTGGCGCAAGGGCGGCTCGGTGTCCGAAGATAAATGGGTCACCATGGATAAGATCGCCAAGGGCGATCTGAGCAGCTTGCCGCCTGCGCCTGTTTTCAAGAGCCCTATCCAAGAAGAAATTTCGCGGCCTTCGACGCCGGCCATCATACTCGAAAAGGACGAGCGTGAAGAGTTCATGAGCCGCGAAAATGAGCTGATGGATCAGATCGCCGAGAAAGAGACGGAGCTTGCCCAGCGCGAAAAGCTCCTCGAGACCCTCAAGGAAGAAATGAGCTACTACAAGGATCAGGAGCAGACGGTGACCAAAGAAAACCAGCAAATGACGTCGGAATTGAGTGACTTGAGACTGCAGCTCCAAAAGGTGTCCTATGAGAGCAAAGAAAATGCCATCACGGTCGATTCGCTCCGCGAAGCAAACCAGGATCTCCTGACCGAGCTAGACGAGCTAAAGAAAAGCTTGGCAGAGACGCGCTTGGCACACAAGGAAGCGACAGATGGCGAAAAGGAAAAACGCAAGGCCGAGAAGATGGCGCAGATGATGTCTGGTTTCGACCGGTCTGGCCAGATTAACGAGAAGGAACGTCAAATCCGCGATGCGCTGACCAAGCTCGATGGGGATGCTAGCTCTGCGCTCAGTGCTGGACAGGTGTCGACTCTCCAGCGCGAATTGGCCGACTCAAAACTGCTCGTATCACAACACGACAAGACGATCCAGGATCTCAGTGCTGAAAAGGAAGCCATGGAGCTCAAGCGCGCCGAACTCGAGAAGCGACTGGGTGCTCTGGAGCACGAGTACGAAGAGCTGCTTGACAAGACAATCGCAGAAGAAGAGCAGGCAGCCCAGGACAAGGCTGACATTGCAGATACGCTCACCGACCTTAAGCAAAAGCTAGAATTACAGCACGCGAACAAAAAAGAGATGCAGCAAAGGGAGATTGAGGAGCTCAAGCACGAGCTCACACAAAAGAACACAGAGCACCAGAAGCTGGTGGACGCTCTGTCGGATCTCAAGGCGGCCAACACACAACTCCAGACCAAGCTGAGCGAGCAACCCGCGGCGGAGGACGACGACTGGAGTGAGAAGGAGCGCGACCTAGAACGCACGCGCAAGACCATGGCCCAGCAGCTTGCTGACTTTGAGGTGATGAAGAAGGCTCTGATGCGAGACTTGCAGAATCGGTGTGAAAAGGTCGTCGAGCTTGAAATGTCCCTCGACGAGACGCGCGAGCAGTATAACACGGTGCTGCGCACAAGCAATAACAAGGCCCAGCAAAAGAAAATGGCCTTTTTGGAACGCAACCTTGAGCAGCTCACAAACGTGCAGAAGCAGCTCGTGGAGCAGAACGCGTCCCTCAAAAAGGAGGTAGCACTCGCCGAACGCAAGCTGATTGCGCGCAACGAGCGTATTCAGAACCTCGAGTCACTCCTCACCGATGCACAGGACAAACTCCTGAAGCAGAATGACAAGTTTGAGGCACAGCTCAATGCGGTTCGGGAACGCCTCGAGCAGGCTCGGTCGCAGCAGAAAGCGCAGAGCTCCATGGGCATTAGTTTTGGCCGGATTGCCAAGCCCTTGCGCGGAGGGGGTGCGTCGGCTGTGTCTGCCGGTGAAGACGTGAACAACAGCGGTGGCAGCGACAAGCGCCAGTCATGGATTGCTAACCTCATGACGCGGTAGAGAACAGAATTCACACAGTCTTACACATATACACAAAACACATCGATACACACACAGAATGAGGCGCCCTCATACCTACATACGTACCTACCCACGCACTCACTCACATTCACACGCACACATCACTCCCGTTCTAAAACAAAGCCCCAAGGAAAAAAAAATGTAGGATGATGCAATATGTGTGTGATATATTATATACGACGCTATGCAGCCTATTATTATACGTTTTCTCATAAATATACAAAAGATGCTAAAAGTTTTCGGGAAGCTAAAATACGTTGGCACGGGCGCCCTCGCCATCCTGGTGCTCGTCCAGGGTGGCGCCCAAATCGTAGAGTTCATCGAGAAGATCTGGCCAGCCTTCGAGCGACTCGAGGACTTCCTGAAGCCAGGCGTTGTCATCTGGTTGCTGTCGGCGGGTAGTGCAGACCGCGCGGACAAACCGGTCGAAATTCTCCACGTGATCTTGTTCACACGTATTAAACCGCGGGTCACCTTCCTCGACGAGAATGTCGGCGTCCTCCTCGAGGATCGAGTTCCGCCGGGCGTCTCTTGACAGTTTGGAGGCGTTGGGCGCCATGCTCATCTGAGCGCGTGCGCGACGAAAGAATTCGGGATAGTACACTGGTAGACGGGCTTGAAGTTCAGGGACATCACGTAAGAGAAGGATGGGGCGGCGGCTCGTGTGGAAGTAGCTATGGCTCATAGGCCGGATGGGGGACGTCGCGGCAGGGTGCATCATGCGTGGTGACAAGAGGGATTTCCTTCGCGGCGGGGGTGGTGGGATTTCAGCGTCCTCTAGGTCATCCTCACTGTGCACTTGGTTCGGAAACAAATGGTCGCTCTCCATCGAGATCATGCTGTCTTCGCTATCGTCTTCGTCAACGTCGCTTCCCTCTTCGGCTTCTTCCTCGTCGTAGCCGATGCTCTCCTTGAATTTTGTCAGGAAGACAGGATTGTGTTGTAAATAGACGCTCAAAGTGGCGATCCAAGCTCGGTCGGGTACTTCGTCGCGCGAGGACAGAAGGATATCTCTGAAGTCGCGCCATGCCTTGTCACCTTGCGTCTCTTGGATATAATTTTGAAGCGCACCGTAAAACGCTTGGTTGCGCTGCATCAGCGACTGCATCTCCTGCGGCCGATCAAGCAAGGCGACCAGGACGTCGGACTGGATGGAACGGCCACGGATATCAATGCTACTCTTGCGACGCTCTCCTGGCGCGAACGGTGTCTCGAAAGAATGACGATGTAAAAAGCTTTCAGACATGATAATCACTTGTGGGAAAAAAGAGAAACAAGTAAGAGAAAGAAATGCAACGGCCTTTTTTTTTTTTTTTCTTTTGACATGAGAATAAAAAGAAGCGTGCCGAAGATGACCGGTTTTGGAAAGCTACCATTTAAACTCAGTTACAATGCTGGAATTGTTGAATTTAATGACAGAACCCTTGCACAATGATG
Source organism: Syncephalastrum monosporum B8922 (assembly GCA_000697355.1). NCBI lineage: Eukaryota > Fungi > Mucoromycota > Mucoromycetes > Mucorales > Syncephalastraceae > Syncephalastrum > Syncephalastrum monosporum. Next base: position 135,617 of record JNEN01001277.1, read on the forward strand.
ACTATATCTACATAATCTTGTTTGGCTATTCATTCCCGCAAAAACGCTCAATACATTCATTGATGAAGCCCTTCTTGATAGTGAGGTCAACTCCAAAAATGGCAGTCAGTTGGTCACGCACTGTTTAAAAAAAAAAAAAAGGAGGAAGAAAAAAAATTGTGAGCCGATTTCGTCCTCAGTGACACATGCGATGATGCCGGTCTTACCTTGCTTTTTGGTGAGCGTCATTAGATTGGCTGTTGCCAAAATGCGCTTGGTCTCTCGCTCGATTTCATCATCTTCTGGCAGGACCTTCTTCTGCTCCTCCTGCTCAGCTTCGCCTCCGTCTTTGTTGGGGTTCGGTTCTTCACCGTTGAATAGCACTGTGTTGAGATCGATCGAGAAACCGCGGGGTTCCTCGTGCTCCAGCGGGAGCGGATTCAGTATTTCCTCAGAGACTTTTTCTTCTTCTGGTTCCTGTGTAAAAGTCTCCGAACTGGCGAGGGACGCCATCTCAGCCTTGAGTTGTTCTTCGAGAATCATTTCCTCTTCGTACTGCTCCCACTTCTTCAGTGGGATCATCTTGTCGTCGAACTTTTCTTCGTCCGTAACAATAATCTGCTTCGTCTTGTCACCGACGACCACGCGCGTGTTGCCCCATGAGAAGTCGTCGAAATGCCAGAAGGCATAAACTGGAATCAGGAAACTGAACACAGGGATCGCGAACAGATAGATGACCATCCAACCAATATGCTGCCACTGTTGTTTGAAAATGAAAATCAGTGCCTGCAAACCGTAGGCGCCGGCGAGCATGCCCAGGGCGATGACGGGGATCGGACCAGTATTGGAGGCGACAATGTAGAGGAGATACACCAGGTAGACGACCGAGGCTGGCAACGTGATTGTGCCGATCAAATCGATGATGACGACAAAGCGCATGGAGAGACAGCAAAAACCGCAGAGTTCGGGGAGGAGAATCAATTCGAGCAGGTTGTGAATCGTTGAATTGATCCAACGCCGCCGCTGTGAGAGAAGGACCTGCCAGCTGTCAGGCGCGACGGTACGGCAGCGTGCATACGGAGTAAACACCATTTTGTACTGTGGAAACGTTTTCATCATCAGCGTCGTCAGATAGCGGTCCTCGCCGAGATGCAACAGGTTCTTTTTGTGCAGTGTGTCGACCTGGTTATCCGAATAGCCGTGAATAATTTGTGGCGATACAATGAGCGGCTGCCGTTTGCTCGCAGTGCGGATGCGATACATGCAAAAACAGCCCGGCAAACAAGTGACAGACCCGAAAAGGGATTCAAAGGCCTTGACGAGATGATGCGAAATGTAGTACTCGTAAACTTGGATACGGGTGGTCCAGGAGCGGTCTTCGTTACACAGCTCGGTTTCACCGCACAGACCAATAATTCGGCTGTCATGCAGCATGCAGGACACCAGCCGGGTCAGTGCGTCCGGGTAGACTTCCGTGTCCGAATCCACCATGAGCACATACTCGTACAGACCGGGATCGATGCCAATGACGTTCTTGATGTGGTGATAAATATTCAACTCGAGCGGCGTCATTTCGGCGTCAAAATGCACCTTGCTCAAAAAGTTCATGCAAATGATCTGCGAGTCGCGCTTGCCACGATTGCCAGGTTTGGTGCGCTCGGTCGATTTGCCCACCTTGACGACAATGACGTACGGGACAGTATGACCTTCGTGAACATACAGGCCCGAGTAAACCTTGCCATAGTTCAGCTGCCGCGAGCCTTCACCGACCGACTTGAACATGACCGGCTCCGGATCATCCTCGGGGTCGTGGCCGAGAATGTCGAGGAGGATGCGCGGCGTGGGCTTGTCGTTGCCGCTGCCGATGATCATGCCATCGGCTACCATGAAAAGAAGCTTCCGTTTGTCGTCGTACGTCATGGTCGTCAGAGAGTCGATCGTTTTGCGGAGCGAGTCTTCATCCTCGGTGTAGCACGGGACCTGGCAGATCACAAACTTGTCCTGGTCTTGCTCTGGCGTAGGTGCACCTCCAAATTGGAGGGCAGCCAGAAACTTGATTAAGATGACAAGCGACATGAGCACGGCAAAGCTGAGCAGGAGGTAGTTCACAAACGTGCATCGCAACGAGTCGCGGTAGTCGAGTCGACCAATGTAAAATACGTTCTGTAGGCACTGCATGTTTTGATCGCGCACAGTCGGGTCCAGTTTGGCCATCAAAGTCGTCCAGTCTTGAGAGGCGTCCTTGCCCGCATATTTCTTGAAGAAGTTCTCGATGCTTTCGTCAATGTAATGGTAGTTGGGCACACCTACTGCGCCACGTGGGTACTTGTGGGCTGACTCCATGTAGTCGGTCAAGTCGTATACGCTCCCATCGATGGCGAGTGCAAGCCGACCATAGCTGTTAAAGTCGTCTGTCATTTGCTTCGTAGAGACGACGAGGTCGCCTTTCTTGTTGGGCTTAAGCACAGGGTCAAGATAGTTGCTGATCCAGCTGGGATCTTTAAGACGCACGAGTTGTGGGTCGTTTTGCTGGTCACCCGAGTAGTGTACAAAGGGACCCAAGACAAAAGACTCGTTGGGTGTGATGGTGACAGAGGGATCAGTGACCAGCCCAGCACATGCGCTGGTGAGCGGCGGTGGAAAGGTGTAAGACAAGTCACGGCCTGCAAGGGGCTCCAACGTGGACTGAGTTGCCATGTAATTGCTTGTGCCATGGGGATTCGATACAAAGTCGGTCAAATCGTAGACGCGCCCGCGGATGCTAATCCAGTAATCCTCCATGGTCTGATGGTTGGTCACTTCCGCACTTGAAAACAAGTCCTTGGTACCGGGACAGAGCACTTCGCCGAGGCCGACGATGAAGAATATGATGAAGGACGAGAACAAAAAGATAAGGAGACATAGCGTCACCTTTTCGCGCCACGCCATGCGCACGTCCTGACGGTCCATCTTGCCGAGCCAACGCAGTAAAAAGGAGGGGATCCACCAAGTTGTAAACCAGACAAAGCGCGCCCACCAGCGCCGTATGTTACTTATTTCGACTTCTTGTACCAGTTCTTCGGTGGGCATGGGCTGCACGCCGTAGTCTTCCACCATTTGGCTCATATCCATGTTGGGGCCATAACTTTCATGCGTGTAAGATACTGGTTTCAACACATGTAATAAACCTTACTTACCCGTCCATATAGTCGTCGTCCTCGCCCCATTGACTGCCGTCGTGATTGCCATCGACTTCAGTTCGATCCTCGTCATCCGAGTAAACGTCCGACGCACCATCGTCGTCACCAAACGGGTTTTCTGCCATGCGTTCGGCCGCTTCGGCAGCTGCTTGTGCCTGCGCCGCCGCTTCTGCCTGCGCCGCCGCTTCTTCTGCGGCTTCGGCCTCAAGCGCAGCGAGGCGCTCGCGTTCCGCAGCCTCAATGGCAGCCAGCCGCTCACGTTCTTCGCGGTCGCGTATGCGCTGCTCTTTTTCAAGCGCGCGCAGATGATTTTCGAGCTCGCGCCACACATCAAAGGCGAGCCAGATGCGCTCACGCCCTAGCTGTACCTGGCCTGCATGCCATTGCATAAAATGAATCAGCTTGCTGACGCGCAGACGCTGCGCATCCCAGGTATCTTCCTGTGGTCCTTCGAGGGGCAACATGGCTACCAGGTACTGGTAGCGCGTCAGAAAGTCGGTGAGGGTGTAGCCGTACACGGGGTCGGGTTGACTCTGTACGGCATAGTAATGCAGCTGGGCCATCACCTGGCTGGTATCGAAGACATCAGGCTTTTGGTCGGCGTTCGGACGGATGTGGATTACTTCAAAGAGTCGCATACTTGTGAGGTGGTCCATGAAACGCTCAGTGCCTTGCACGACTTGATCGACGGCCGATACCATGCCTTGGGGTACAGGTGGCGGTGGAGCCTCGTCTTTCTCATCAATGGTGTCATACCGTTTCTGGAGCACCCAATCGCCAATTTGGGTTGGCAGCTGAGCCTTGATGATTGTGCGCTCGTCTCGTGGATGTGTCTCGGTACGGAGGAGATCACCGGTAAAGAGGTCGCGAATAAACACGTTGGTGCAGTTGTAGCGAAATAGGAGGATAAAGTCGGGTGAGAGGGCGTCAAGGTTGCTCTCCAGAAAGCCGTTAACCGAGTACTCAACGCTTAAGCTGGCCGATGCATAATGCTGGATGGCAAACACGTGCTGGCCACGCTGCTGCTGGGCTGGCAAACGGCTATAAAAGTTGGCGTCTGTCGCATCCAATGCGTATGCCTGCAGCCGTTCTGACTCGCGATTCAGCAGTGGCACAAGGCCATCCAGAAAGACCGGCACAGAGGACGCAGCGCTGGGTGTTGGCCAGGCGAGGCCGTCTTGGTGCCACTCGTTGCGTGTCTTGTGGTGTTGCGCCAAAAAGTGATAGATGCGCTCACTTGCGAAGTGACTGCAAAGGTCCCGGAAGCCGGCGGCGACCTGTGTATCAAAACGGCCAGCATCCAAAATACCGATACAATTGGCATAAGACACTGCCGGCGCGCAGTGTGCATTGAGGGTCTCCACAATCCAGCTCAGCAGGACCGTGTAGAGAGTACGTGCCAGGTTATCACGCTGCGTCTGCGCTGCTTCAGCAGTCAGAAACGCGGTACAAAACTCCTTGCCGAGCAGCTTAAGTTTGTGAGTCAGAGTGCCCTCGAGCTTGGGCGTGGCCACACCGAGTGCGGCGGCGACGAGCGAGAGAGCATCTTTGTTCTTAATCCGACAGCCTTCAGGCCCACCAGGAGCAGGCGCAGAGGGTGATGAGTTGGAGTTAGATGCCGAGGACGACGCACTGACGAACTGGACGTTGCCGAGGTGAAGGATGGCAGCAAGCAACTGACATATCTGAGCGATGGTCTTGGCCTTGATACCACACTGCTTGAGCGCGGCCTTAAAGTCGCCAAATGCAATTTCATCGCGTGACGTGGAGCGCTGCGCATGGGTATCTTTGAGATAGTGGAAATGGTCGGCTGAGTGCTGGATATGGAGCGCAGCCTTCTCCTGGGCGTTGGTGCCTGCTAAAAGCTGGTAGAAGATATTGTATTTGAGGCCCTGCGTAACGCGCTGCTTGTCGAGGAGATAAACAGTTGTATGACTACCGAGGATACGACCCCGCTCGCTAAAGTACAGCGTGTGGTATTGGTCGAGATGGCTTGCTTCTGCGTTGGCGGCCGTGGCCGCATTGCCGAGTGCGGACAGTACGGTCTGGGCGCCAACGATCTGGCTCTGGATCTTGCTTTCGCGCTTGGTGTGTGCCGAGAGGAGGAGGAGCGCATGCAGTAGATGTTGATGTGTCGTTGATTTACCCGAGCCGGAGATGCCTCTGCCTTTTGTATCAGCTACCATGTTTCTATGCATGTCATATCTCATACCTTAGCAGTACAGTGATGTTTTCTGTCCGCCGCCGCATCACATAGTACATGCGTGTGGCCCACTCGTACACATGGGGCTCGGGTGTGTCTGTTGTATTGGCAAAGTCTTTGTAGCCGTAATTAACGTAGTGATCGAGAGTGACATCGTTTAGGAGTTCGAGCTGTTTATAGGGATTGACTACCACAAGGCGGTGGGTGTCGAGCTGGGTATAAGGCTGGTCCTGCTTAAAGCGGGTTTGAAGTGCTTGACAAAGCGCTTGTCGTTGCTGATCATTGTGGCTACTAATACTGCTATTATTATTGTTGTTGCTGCTATGAATTGACATTGTTTGGTTTTAACGAGTGGACATGGGGTTATGGGTCTGCAAGAGAAGAAGAAAAGTATAGAAAAGAGAAAGAGAGAAACACAGTAGGGTTAGGAGGTAGAAAGGGGCCGTAAAAAAAGGCCATCATATATTTTTGAATCAGGAGAAGTAGTGTGCTCAACTTATCTCAGCATGAGTTCACCCCTAAATTTCCTTTCGGGATCACTGCTGCTGATGGTGTGCGAGTAGTTGAGCTAATGTGCGAGGATCAAATCCGACCAAAGCGCTGCTGTCCGTCGCGGTGGGTATAAAGTAGAAGCCAGAGACAAGGACCAGGTAGCTCAGGACCAGAATGGAGCCCTTAAAATAGTTTGATTTGCCTTCTTGGTAGGTATACGTAAGCAGGAACACTGACATGATGACCGAGATCACGTCCCAGCGCGGAAAGACCAGACTATTCATGAATATGAGTATTTTCCCCTTGCTTTCCTCCCTTGCAAACCATGGTGGCGCATCGAAAACGCGTACCTGAACGTATACTGCGCGAGCTCTTCTTTGCCCCAGTTGTACCACAACGAAAAGGCGACCATGCAAGGAATTTGTAGAAGACACACTTGCAATGCATAGGCGGAACCAATTTCCATACTAGATACATAAAGTTAAGCAACTCTCCATGCTGTTTTCAAGTGAATAACCTTTACCTGAGAACAATATTGCCATGAATAGAAAAGCCGATCGCGTTCGTGAACTCGGTGATGTTTGGGACCAATGCGAACAGCGTCAGACCAAGAAACTTCTCATCAAGCGCAATATCGGTCATAATAAGATCCACCGTATCGACGAGAATTTCAGCAATGATTGAGTAAAGTAGTGTACATGCGAAGAGCACTGTGAAACTCTTTGTCTTGGACCAGTTGGGCGAGTCATGACCGCCGGCCTCTTCTTCCTCGTCGTCATCATCATCGTCGTCGTCCTCATTGATCGGCTCGAGTTTGTGCGGAAGTATCACGACTGGGTGTGGTGGCATCGGGTGACTGGCACCCTCGCTGCCTTCTTGGGCCTGTGTTCCCGCCATTTGGGCTGGATGTACACCTGAGGTATTCAAACTCGGATCTGTCAAGGCCGATTAATTAATAAATCTGCAAGTCCGCCTGCATCCAATGAATTATTACCGCTCTGCGATAATTTCAAGGAGTTGGCTTGGTCGTCTTTAGGTTGTTGCTGCTGCTGACCCAGGTACGAGCGCAGCACCTTTTGATAGTACTGCAGGTATGAATTTGACGTTTGCGCGTTCGCCGGTTCAGTGCGATGTTCAGGTTCAGGACCACGGCTCTTCCACACCATATCCACGTGCGTGTGCAGACTAAACACGAGGCCAATGATATATGCCTGAAAATACCAAATCAATGAGACACAAAGGGGTTTTCGGCGAAGTCTAGCCTACCGAAGGCAGAACAATAGCACAGATCCACATAAAAGGCTTGACCTTGTTCTGATACACTGGGTCTTCGGCGGGGTTCATTTGGTCGAAATGGCACTGCGAGCAGGCCAGATTGCCAGTAAATGCTGCCTCGTCGGCACCTGCGGGGCATCCATCGCAGCGCAGCTCGAACTAATGCATCAAAGGAATGTGAGCTCTTATCCTTCCGTGGTAGATTTTTTTTTTCGGCTTACTGAACCAAACATTTGGTAGAACAAAGTAGGTGACAACGCACCAATAATGGCCATAATAAGCATTGTCGAAGTAACACCTATAAGGATTGTCATAAGTATGCTCCAAGCCTTGATCAAATTACTGTCATACCTGCACTCTTTGCATTGAACTTTTGCTCTTTTCGCTTGATACCGCCACTGACCATAGCAGCACCCGGCAGAAGCAGTACACCCACAAGGATACTACCAATCAAACTTCCTTCCACAAGTGCGCTCTTGCCTCCCATCAAAGCAATCGCGTAGAGAATGATCTCGATGATACTGCCAAAGGTCGCATTGATCACGGAACCGACAGCCATGGAAGTTTGTGCCGAAACGGAACTGACACCCATCCCAATAAAGTATGACAGCGGGATGACGGAACCAAGCGAGAGCGCGAATACAAAGGCCGGTGAAGCAACGAAAGAATCCGGAAAGTGCTTGCGTAAAACGTATTCGTCAAAAATGACAAAGATAACGAGCGACAGCAGATTGATAAACATAATGTTGATGCCGTCATAGGTGTACTTGTAGTACTGAAAGCCAACTGCCTGGTACGTGCAAAGTAAAATCACAGGCATATGCTGCTCATCCGTGACATGAAGGGCAGGATTGCCTCCATGAAAACGGAGTGCGAGCGGATGGCGCCGTAAATGCCGCGCTAGCTTGTAGTTGAGTTTCGCCATTGGAATAGTGATAACGCACATCCAGCAGATAGTCGACACAAGGAACAGCAACGGACCTAGTGTAATCAGTGTGAGATGGTATAAACTTGCTTGCTACCACGATAGATCATTGTACCAATAATCGTAAAGTAAGCCAAGTAGTAGAACCATCCAGTCGGTCCGCTAGTAATAATATTGACAAGGGAGTGTTTCCAGCTTCTCTTGTGTTTCCGTACGGGCCTTGGATGGTCGATATCGTTCGCCGTTTCTTCTTGGTCATGCGCCATAATCAGAGGCTGTTCCTCAGGCACATAGTGCACAATGCGTTCCACGTAACGCCCGAAAGGCCACAGCAGGTACAGAGCCAATTCTCTCAGGACGAGGCTGTATTTGGGTCCGTCGGGTGGAATGATCCAAAGAACGACTGATATGGCAAACATGACGATGGCGAGCCACCAGCCAAAGATGAGTGTCCATAGAATGTTACCCGGGTGTAAAAAGAGCTCCGGCGAAGAAGATGGATCCGAGTGGAGTGCGCGGTTGGCTTTACGCACAACCGACCGAGATTTCTTATAAAGAGCGGGTTTCCATATAGGCATACCAAATGGATGTTCTCTGTTCATTGCCTAAAGAGTGCATGTATGAGCAGGTATATGGCGAAAAAAAAAGGTAAATTTGCTGCCATGCCTCCTGTTTATCCTTGAGTGTGATTTCGCCACGCTCGGAACTCGTCATGGAACGTCGGTCATAGCTCGATGCTCGAGAACGGCGATGACCGCCTTCATCGATATCGTCATCATCCTCTTCTTCCGCAGACTCATGCAAACTGCCAAGACGCTCGTCATCGCCTTCCTGCAGGTCGTCTTCCTCGTCTTCGTCTTCATCATCATCGCTCTCGTGGTCGTCACCTTCCGACCGCCGACGGCGGCGGTGACGTCTGCGTTGCTGACTGCCACCACTACTCCATCCTTCGTCGTGATCATCGTTGTGGCGTGCGCGATAGGACCCGTGACGCCGCGCCGTGGTGGAGCGTCTTCGCAAGGTGGTAGGTCTTCGGCGACTGCTGCTACTTCTGGCGAGCGTCGAGGACGCAACGGAACCATAGCGAGATCCATTCCTCCTGCGGCGCTCGACACTCTCGGTGCCTGGGGATGTTCCGTATGTTTCATCCATCTCCGGGTATGGAATAAAGGAAGAACGGAAAGAAACAAGCGAAGAAGAAATAAAGAGGACGTGTTACGCATGTTTCCCGTTTTTGAAAGTCGGAGATCCAGTTGAAAGCTACGCCGCGCACCCGCAGAAGCATTTTTTGCTTGTGTCCTTCTGATCCCTTGTTTCACCAGTCCCTTGGCACTCGCCTACCGTTCCTGCCGGGAAAATGGACCGACCCGTATAAGCGCTTTACGCTAATAACTTCTGCAAAGGCAGAAAGTGTGCTAACATAAATAAAAGAGGACGTCTGTCGCTCAAGTCACACGGATGTCGCTATTGGATCTTACTGAGCAGGGGTCGGATGAGTTCCGCCGGTGTGACAATGCCCGATTTTGATCCCGACGCGCTGAATAGGGATGCATGAAACGCGTCCTTTTACTGATACACGTTGACTACATGTTCTGTATATAAGGCTACTTGGATAGATGTACATAGCACCGTGATGAGAGTTTTATTTAAAAAATGGAAAAGGCAGTAACAGTATGCAAACAAATGCAATTTTGAGCTGCTGTACCCTAATTAAATGGATGTACATAATCTGTGGCGCACCAGAAACCACACCTTTATCTATTCCTGTCACATTATGGCCTCTGCTAAGATGGCATTGTAACAAGGTAGGTGCTGCTATTTATTAGAACTACGTACTAACGTATGATACAAGTCAATTTTATTTCCTTTAGCATTTAGGCAAGCGCGGTGCCGCTTCTATTGTGTGTGTACCATCCGCTCACACTTATCAATCAGATATCCGCGTATTTTTGGATACGCATATTGGTACCGCCCAAATGATGTGTAATACTCCCAATTTATACGAACAAGTACCGTCTCATCTTGCATGCTCGTACGCACATATTTTAATGTAAGGTCATGTAGAACGCTATCCGTATTTGCAGAATCACATGTCGACTGACATAGCAATTTGCTTAATGCTACACAGGTATAGCGAAGGCCTTGAGTACAGTATGACTGTAGAAGATAACACTGCAGAGAAGCAGCAGTAGTGGAGCAACTTAAGCTCCATTGTACGATAAATGAAACAGTACAGAAACTAATTACAATTGCACGCACATGATCTGACTGACAGTAGTATTCTCGCTATGAGCAATTGACATCACTGTGTTGTACACTTGTGATCCTCTTCTACCAAACTGAACCTATTGAAATTATGTCGAATCCTTTTGCAGCTCTTAACCCACTTCCCAACATATCATCGAATTATTAAGTTGCGCTGCCTAATTTTTACTGTCGACGGTCTTATGCAGCTAAATCAGATCTATAATAGAGCAGAGGCCAGTGCATGCAACTCGCATCATATCAGTCGTGCAGGTCTATTTGTGTACAAGTGGCAATCATCAAGGTCCCCACAGCTGATCCGGATTCGGGGACTCGTGCAAAAAAAAAAAAAAAAGATGGCCATTACACCAACTTGCAGGGAATGATATAAGGGAAAGACGTTTTATATGTTACAGCATTGGAATTATGTACAAAAACAAAAATAAAGTTACAAAAGAGGCGTGGTTTCGTCGTGAACAATGACCGTGGGGTGGTCACACGCCGATTTTTTTTGCTGCCACAGGGTCGAGGGCCGCCTGGATGGTGCATTATTAACCTTGATAATGGTATCGATGACGCAAAATTGGAACGCGTTCATGATGAGAGGAAAGCTGCGAGTAAAGATGCGTCAGTGGCAATGTATATACACAAATACGCAGCGGGATAACGACAAGAGAACACTCACATAAACATGACAAACACGACCTGGTAACGATAATTGGCTCGGCCAATGAGCGACAGGACCCAGTCGCCAACATAGAACAAAATCGGCAGACTTCGGAACATACCGTACAGGCAGACCTTCATGAGGGTCTCTGCCAATAGAAACAGAACCGTTTGGCTAGCCCACCGACTAAGCTGGCGCCTCAGTGGGGGAAGGCCGTAGCACCCACTGCTGCGGACGCTCGGAAACCATGTACTGAGAGTCGCCTTGAGAAGAAAAAGCCAGCACCATAATAGGGCGACGCCTATCGTGGTGTCTGCGGCCAAGTTTAAAAAATACCAGACACACAGGTTGGAAGAGGGGCTGCCGTCGACGGGGCGGCCGGCCACGTAGCTGAAGCCTAGGTTGAGGAAGTGGCACAGGCCAGCGCCAAGAAACTGTTTACTGACATCGAGCGACCTAAAGGGCTGGTTAGCACCGTCGTCTGTTTTCATTCGTGGACGGACCAAATCCTGAGGGATCTCCGTGGACGTTCTCGCCACCGTTTGAAAAGCAGAGCGCCTAGTGCGGTGAAGGCCAGCAAAATCTGGACAAGGATGGCAAAACCGTCAAGTAACTGGCAACTGTGAGTATCGTTCTGCCATATTTCTATGCTGGAAGTCATATGCGAGTAATATTGTAAAGTGGAAAAAGGAAGAGAGAAATGGAAAAGGGGGCGCTGTGAGCAATCGAGTCATCGATTTTAGTGGCGATAAGGAGACATGTGCGATGATGGAAACTGACTTGCTGCCAGCAATATTTATGTACACAGAAAGCGGAAAAAAAAAGACAAACAAATAAATAGTAAGTAAATGAAGAGATGGAAATAGAGGATGCTAAGATAAAAGGGAGCGGGCCAGAGGGAGAAGGAAAAGGGGAGATACTTTTAAACATAGACGGTCAAGGTAGAGCTGCGAGCGCCAGGGACAGACTCTTCAATCTTCTTCATCAATGCGGCTTCAAGTTCGGTATCGGTGGTGGAAAGCGCTTCATGAAACTCATCATCGTCTGATGAGTCCTCAACAAAAGTAGTTTCCTCTTCGGGAACTGCCTCGAGGCCCTCGCTCGCACGGCGCATTGAATGCTCCTCGATGGCACGGCCCTCGCGTGGCACAATGACAGCTCGGTAGCAAAAATCAGCAAAGATCACATCTGCCCTGTCACAGATGCTCTTGTCCTTGACAACCTCTCGCACGCAGAACCAATCGTGCACGCAGTCTTCCACGACCGTTTCCCAGTTGACACCGTCCTGCTCTGCCTTCTCTGCCAAGTCAAGTGCATCGTCGCGTAGCACTTCCTTGTTGCCAATATACATCAGGACCTGTTCGGGCAAGAAGGCTTGGAAGCCTGTTTGGAGTTTGGCAATACCCAAAATGGGGCTCGACTCGGTGGGGGCATCTGGATCGTTGGGATTCTTGTCGAAGTAGTCGCGCTTAATTACCTAGAAACATGAATGACGTTATGATTACTATTCTAGTGCGTTCCTGAATTTAAGTGGTCCGTACCTTGGCCGTATGCTGCGAGACAAAGTCGTACTTTACGTTGACGCGCCACGACTCGGAGGTGGTTTCGTCTGTCACGATGGGCGAAGCAAAGACAGCACCGGCCGGCCGAGGAAGCTCGCTCACCATGGGGCCACCCGTCTCCTCTTCGGGATCATCGGTGACGATTTCAAACATGCTGGGATCATGAGTGATGAAGAGCATTTCGAGGATAAGCGAAGCACCCGCTGAGTCACCCGTGGCAATAATCTTGGAAGGATCGACGTCCAGTCTTTGCACGAGGTGCTCATACGCTTTCACAACATCCTCGACGGGGCTGGGATACTTGTACTCGGGTGCCAATCTGGATTACACAGGCACACGTTGGACTAAGTATGCTATTCTGTTTCCCGCATGTGAATTTATTCTTTGACCAACATACCGGTAGTCGATAGACATAATCATCGCGTTGAGGTTGTACTTCTTCTTTAAGAACGTGATCCAGCGAATATACGTGTCCATGTACATTGTACAGGTGCCCAGTCGAAAACCGCCACCTGTTATAATAGCGTTAGCCTCTCCTTAATAATATGATGATCATGAGAGGTTACCGTGGACGTTGAAGAAGATGATGTCAGCCTGGGCAATACGTCTGCGAAGCGCAATCTCATCGAGCTTGCTGACTTTCTCGCCGATCCAGCAGCCCGACCACTCTTGGTTCCAGGGCACCTTGTGGATCCAAGGCTTGTGGGAATTGCGAGGGCGAGTAATATCGTTCAGGATCATGCGTGCGGCAGGTGCAGGATACGCAAACACCTTTCGAAGCACTTTGATGACTGCACCAGGCGGCAACTTGCGAAGTCCTTTGCGGATGCTGTCCATACTGTTTTGGGGAACAAACAAAAGAGAAAAAAAAGAAGAAAACAAAGCAAAACAAGACAAAGCCAAATAAAAGAAGACAAGAGAACGAGAAAAAGGTTAGAAATCCGTGTGTTGCACAAGAGTAATAATTTGGGGCAGAGTGGGGTACACAGACGAACAAGATAGACATTACCCTACTCACATAACGAGCTCCTTGCCCTTGTGGTATTTACATAACACTCCGAGGACGATACACAAGTGAGAGGCTACACAAAGACAAGGAGGCGCAATTTGATAAATATCTTTATAGCTTTAGGTTGTCTATGCTGTGCACCGTCAACATGTATATCTCTTTTTTTTTTCTTTGTTCGTCGAACCCATCCAACGCCCATCATCAATTTAGTGCTCTCCGCACAGCGGGATTTGTAAACAAAAACTCAAAAGCGCGCCAATCTTCATCAACGCCATTTATATTAACGCTGCGCCGCGCGCGCTCAGCAGGGAAAAAAAAGGGTGACTTCTTCATACTCAGTTTTCCCTTATTGCGGGAAATACGCTCTCTTGGCCTGGAACGCACGCACCTCGATGTACCAATAGGCCCTCGTGTAACACTTGCACCAGCTCACTGTGGCAGCGATGGTTCAGCTCGGCGCATATGACAACACGTCACATACTCCTCTCTCTCGTCTCCTTTCTGAAACTTTATTACTTTTTAGAGTCCTTCTATTGTGTAAGTAAAGATTTCACCTATGAATCCAAAGACATATTTTTTCCAAATCCTCCCATTGTCGTTAGCACATATATACATGATGTTTCCGGAGGCTTGCTCACGTCCCGGCTTACCAGACGTGGTACAGAAGATGTTCGTCAGCCTTCTAAGGTACTAGTGAACCCGCAAGAGAGAGCGAGAAGAAGCGAAAAACTATGCTTTCCGTTGTTATCCTCAAGATTGCATCTGCCAAAAATCATCAGATATTCTCATGGATGCAAGAAGCATGAACACGCCAAATAGTCCATTATCTCCGTTGGGCAGACAAATAAGAAAGCCGCGGGGATCGTGCAGAGGACGCCAGTCAGCGCTATGCATAGGAGTACCCTGACGGTCATTTCTACATGGTATATCGATCGGGAGATACAAGGTGAAATAAGGGACATGAAACAGTACAACGACAATTGCAATACATCTTTGACAGAAAAAGCTACAGCCAGGACCGCTCTATTACCACATATGATATTACACACTATGGCAACTCTATCTCTGGACAGTAAGGGATCAGTTTGAGCACATATTTACGTATCCGCAAATAATGTGCGCTACTCCACTATATCTCCAACGTACTGGTATCAGATTAACAAGCCAATGTAACATGTTGACACGTGTAACTTGCTCACTGCATCCATGTGTATGTCTGCGAACAAAAACATAATCAACGATGATCTACATATGTTAGTGACTCACGCTGAACTCCGCTAAACCTTTTTCTTATTGTTCTAATACGGTGATACTAGACACGGGTAAATTAAAGTTAGGAAGTAAACAGTATGGTCGATAGAATTCATCGAAAGGAGTATGTAATGGTACGACATGCTCATAGCAGACCAATGGTAAGAGCTTTATTTGTAGGCACCAGCATGCCGTATTTATATTCTACTCAGGAAGGTGTGTGATATTGGTTTGTATACATCATCAGCACGAAAGCATGCGTCGAAAAATTTTGTATGAAGGAGACACAGTAGTATAAATGAGGAGAGCCTGTATAGCGTTGTATTTCAATAAAGAGCATAAGTCTGCTTATTGGGCAGCATAACAGAGGCTTGCTTTGATTCGACTGTATTCCACTATATTTGCTGACAGCTAATGCGCTATCAAAGCATACCATAAGAACCTGTTTGGCCTGTGACTATATTAGCCGGCCAGCAGCCATTTGCTGAATGATGTCGTCTGGTCCATAATACAGTGCACAGTATAGAGTCTTAAAGATTCGCGTCAGGACAGTACTCTTAACACCTTTGGACTATTTCTGTAAAGTACATTGCCTGTATATATGCTCTATTCCCTATGGACTGTCCGAAAATTTTTTTCTTAAGGTGATCAACACTTCTATGTTATCCTGAAGACCTAATCATACAAGCACTCGCATTCAAGCTCCAGCAAAACCGCGCCCTTATATTGTTTCACAAATCTCGCATCTTTCTACATCTCCCTCACTGTCTACTTCATCCAAACGTCTCACTTGAACGCGTTGTCATCCACGTTTCGGTTCTGGCTACGTAGGTAAATATGGTTCCATATCTGATTTCAGGCTATCATACATAGACCATGATGGTGCGCTTTCATTTTGCTGTGTTCGTCTCATGCCTTCTTCTATTCCTTTTTTGACCGCAAGTTAACCAGCCAGGAGCCTGAGTGTTATTCATGTGATGTTTTTTAAGTGTTCTCATATTTTTGTATTTTGTTTGCATATCTGCAGACACCTCCTGTGGATAAAGACCAGTCTATTCCCGTCTGAAAGCCCTCATTGTTGCAGGTACGTATTTAAACAAAGATTTGGTGTGCCATGCAAGATAAAAGATGAATGATATGTAATTGCTAGCATGTATCGAAGGGCACTCCTGCGAAGGAAAATAGCCATGACATAGAAGGGTCATTTGTTCGAATGTATGCATTGAGCGAATTGCAGTGTTGCATATGAAATGTTACACCGAAATGATAGCACAGCAATACGTTAGCTTAAAATGAGAAAAAAAAAGTCCACGCCTTTTTTTGTATGGTACAGACCATTTATGGGTATGTGTTCGATTTTTACGGGTCTTGTTAAGCAAAGGAAATGTAGTAGACTTTCATATCTTCTGTGACAAGGATGTTCAGTCGGTGGGGATCGTAGTCTAGTCGCATCACTAAATCATTGGGCTTCATAATCAGTGTTGACTTTGGAAGATCGCGGATGAAAAAAATCTGTGAGGAGAGGTGAAATAAGCGAGTGGCATAAACTTCGTTTGTAAGCCATACCTCTGATGTGGAGGCTTGAGCAGCTGCCTCCTCGGTGTCGACGAGCATCTTTCCCATAAGCACCCGCTCCCAGTCTTCCGGCGGCTCCATACGCACCATTGCGACAGAAGGAAAAGGTGGGGGTTGATAAACTCAAGTGAATTTGTGGTGCGTTTATATACGCATCTCGTGTGATTTTTCGGCTTCTGAACCGGTTATGGACATCATCCTACCTCGCCGCCGCATAGAAGAAGACGCTAATGACGAAGCCACCTTCCAAAACCACTCGCCGGTTGACAACGCCCAACCCATTCCTTATAATGTAGCCCTTCATAGTCTTCTGCATTGCACAGACGACGCGTTTCAGGCCGCTCAAACAGGCACCGGCCTGAATGCACGTGCACTCCAGAGTGTCCGAGACGAATCTCACGTGGAACACGTCTATCAGGCTCTCAAACACAGGGTCAGTGAGCGCATGGAGTGCCTGCGTAGTAAAGCGATGCTAAAGCTCGTTACAGATTCTGAAGCAGGATGAGCCTGCCATTCGTCTCGGCCGCTACCTGGCAGCCGACCCACGCTATGCTACCCTGCTCTTGCAGGAGCTCAACAAGGCAGACAGACGCGATCAGCTCGCAGCGCTACTCATCGTCGATGCTGGCTCGTCTGCCGTTCTGGCGCTTCTGACCGATAGACTTCATCGGTGTCCAGACCCGCGTGTCTTGGAGCGCACGGCCTACGAGGCTTTACTGCGAGGGATTCAAACCAACACAAAAGAGGCGTGTCATAGTATGCGCAAAGTGGTCCCGGTACTGCAAAAGGTATAGTGTCCACACCGCTGTTACACGCACGCACTTCAACCCACTTATCCAACATCGCTCCAGTGGCACGGATCAAAGACACGTTTGGCTCATGCTGCGTGGAAAGAAGTCGACTTATATCTCGAAGCCTGCGAAGGACGTAGCCAGTTAACACGCGCATGGGAGATACTCCAGCCTGCCCTCAAGCCTGCCCGACTATTGAAACACACCCCCGCATCCATGAAACGACTACAGGCCCTGCTTGCCACAGATACAGATGATCCTGTTCTGCTCGTGACCGCCTGGGTCTCTGCTGCTCTTCAAGGAGCTTGGACAGAGACGAACACAACCGCTTTGGAGCAGCTCACTGTCGAACTTTACCCCAAGTTGGTATGTGAGCGCAATCATGATTATTTACAGACAAGTGTTAACATGGCTTCCTGCAGATGAAGACATTGCCTTTTCCAGATCCTTTTGCAGAGTATGGTGTACATTTGCTAGGTCAATTGACACTTGTGTACCCATCCGCTATTGTTCCCTCTGATCCTGTGCTACGTTACCTGTTTTCGTCCCTCCCACATCATGCCTTTGTTGATTTGGCAGCATCCTATCCGGACTCAGCTGTCTACGCCCTGAGCGAGCGCATTCAACAGCAGCAGAGCGATGCCCTGCCCCTCTTGGATTCCTGCCTTCAAAGTACCCCAAGAGGGGAGAGCCAAAATACCCTGAGGTACTTCTGGGGAAGGGTACGATTAAGCATACTCAACCTGAGATTTTTAGCCAGCTCTTGGTTGATGCCTTGATCCCTCTTACCAGTCACAATGATAAGGCATGTGAGGCACTCATCAAGACCATGATGGTTGCAAATTTGCCAGAGCTACTGCGGCGCCTTCTGAACTTTGCCACGACCCTCCAAGGTACCCGAGCGACGCAAATATGCAAAGCACTGATCGCCAAGACGCTTCTCAACCCTCGCTGGGAATCGGACGGTCTTCTCCTGTACATTGACCTTATCCGGGATTACACAATCACTCGGTCTTTCCTTCGTCTTCCATCAGTACTGCAGTCACCTGCTGATATTCAGACGCAAGGGGCTCAGAATGTGCCTTTGGCATGTAAGGCATATCCATAATATACTATCCTTTCTTTGACCCGCTACATAGTGACCGAATTCGCGATCGAATATTTGGCCGTACTGCAACTATGGGTGACCAAGGTATGGAAAACAAGTCAATAAAGCGACAAAAGAAAACTCACTCGGCTGAAAGGTTTCTCCATCTGGCCTCGAGCGCGGCCTTATCCAACTTGTCCGCAAGTCCTACGGGTCGCCGCAGGACCCTTTCCTTCTCCAGGCATGGAAATCCTTGTCACTGACCTTGCAAGCCGACCACATTTCTCTCGTCATACAACCTTGTCTGACCTATATGACCACTCAGCCCAAGTAAGTGTTTCTCCCTGATATCTCTTCTTGAAAGACACTCACCAAAAACCTAGGTTGACTCCCGAGCTGGCAGACGCAGACCAGGAGGTCCTGGCGTCTTTAATCTATATTCGCCTCGTACCGATGCTCATCCTCCAAGTCTTTCCTCCCCAGACATATGCCAATATCCGTCTACCCTATGATGTCTCCCCGCCCTCATTCATGGGTAACCTTAAGTATACCCGCGATTCTGTCCCACTCCATACAGCTCTCTATGCTGAACTTTTAGACCGGTCAGTAGAACAACGATTCTTATCCCGAAAAGAACAGAAAAAATTTTCCCTTCCTTCTGTTACTGACATGGACTGATAGAGCGGTCGCCGACTTCGAGTTTCCAGACCTCAAGACAATGGCACGCACACTACTCAACAAGATATTTTGTCTATAATGAGAGCTTCTTTTAAGAGGTCGGTTGTCTCCCGATCATGGTGGCTGTTCCATCCATGGTTGATCGAGTAGCAAGGAAGATGCGGTGGTTGTCACACAGAGTGATTCATGTCTACGGCGTCTACCCAAACTGGGGATATGTACCGAGGAGGAAAGCAGACACAAGAGCGCAGGTGAGCAGCACCCAGAAACCCTGATAGCAAAACCGTCATGGCTTTGTTTCCCAAGTTCAAAGTACCATATTACCGATCGATCGATGTAATAGAATATAGAGAGCAGAGGGGTGCTCCCGCACGAGTTTAAAAGATGTGGCTGCTGAGTATCATAGTACTTTTGGGGTGGATAATCAAGGGAAGGCGCCGTCCGCGCTATGCAGATTAACCGGCGGGTGATGAATGAGCTGGGCTTCAGCATAGACTGTCACCACCGCATCACCGGAAGGGAGATGTCGATGGGCGGCCGATAACGGTCGAGTAGCTGAACTCGTGCAAGTGGCTACAGGACGTCCCACAAACGTGAAAAGGGAAATGTCAGTCTGAGTGGTTTCAGGAATTTTCCGAATAATAGAGGCTCCAAGAAATCGAGATACTGTAATATCTCAGCATGCATTTCCTCTCCGGTAGCACGGCGTCTGTTTCCTTCCCGAAATGCTCATTGGATGACGTTCGATTTATGACAATCATACAGAATATCAGCGTTTGAGAAATGGTGAGAAATCCATGACATAGCAATAATATCGAGTAATTAGATAACAGCAACCATTCCCTTTGATGGGGCGTAGATACCAGATGGTAACTAAAATCACGCGGCGATGCTTGCGAATAAACACTCAAATTGGCAAAGAGGTTCCTTGGATTCCTGGTATACAGCGAAATCTGCGGGACAAATCATGGCGGTCTGTCCCATTCCGGTAGTCTACTCGAGTGAATGTCTATGGATGAGAATAAAGTTGACTAAAGGGTGGGAAATGAGGCCGTGCGCCAGAACGCCCAGTACACGAATTTGGGCTGTCAGATCAGGAGGATTGCCATTTTGTCGAACGCATATCAAGAGACATTTGCAGTAATCCGCCGAAAATCTGGCTTAGGCAGTCCGCAAGCTGGATCATGCCGTGTCGCTGCTACCCATTCAATTCGATATGTTCAACACATTCCTGTTGGTGCGCCATCACAATGAGACAGTGCCGTTCGCTACTAGCAAAGATTCCTCTGATCAAGGAACTTGGTTGCCACAACGCCTCGGATATCCGGGCTGTGGGAAGCGCGCATGAGGATTGGCTATTTCCACATATAGGCTGCATGAGAAAAAGAACAAAAGGAATGAGATGCCTGCCAGAGCAGCAGCTTTTGTAGAGAAGAGTGTGGGATAAAGCTTAGAAAGATGAAATCATTGGTTCCGCGGTGATAGCGGCGCATCAATTGAGCCGCCCTTGTCTACCCCGCAAATGATAAAGCGGTTTTTGAAACAATCTACAAAGAAAAAAGTGGGGTATAGTTCAAAAGTAATGCGTTTAAGCTATCACTTTTTTTGACATGTGCCTCATGCGAAAGGCCAGAATTTTTTGTATTGGGAAAGTACAAATGGACCATATAGGGTGAGCGTGAGATATGTGGACCATGCGCGCCAACTAGGACATTTCACGTCCAGGGCAAGTAAATTTGCCCAAAAGATCGAGCCTGCGAATAGTTCTGTCGAAATGGGGATTGCCTGGAAAGGCAAAGTAGGACAAACTACCTAGCCAGTATCCTTTTTCGGAGAACCGCGCTTCAGGAAAAAATAGACGGACAAGTATATAAGCATCAGCACAGTTGCGCATTTACTTTTTTTTTTTGCTTTTGATACAGACCACTACACACTTGAAACACTCATATTCTAATATAATGAGCCACCAGAAAGCCGAAATTGAGCACCGCGAGATGGTTCCTGATCTCGAAAAGGGTGACGCCGTATCCCACCACAGCGTCCGCAGTCTCCATCACGACGCCAACCAACTCGGCCCTCACGGTCATCACCCTAACCTTCCTGTCGGTCAAGTCACGTCCATGACCGCGGAGGCCCTTGCCGCCGCCGGCGGCCATCCGCGCAAGGTATCTAACCCAATGGCGATTGGTTTCGGCGCTTTCGCTCTCGGCGCCTTCATGGTTGGTCTCTACAATACTGGTCTTGTCATCCATTTGCCGCAGGCTGTCATTGGTGTTGCGCTCGGTTTCTCTGGAATGGGCCAGTTCATTTGTGGTGTGGCCGAACTTTACCTCGGAAACACGTTTAGCGGCACCAGTATGCTGACTTACTCCGGTTTCTGGTTCTCGTACGGTACTCTCTTCTCGCTCACCTCCGGTTTCCTCGAAGAAGCTAGCAAGGATATGCACGAGTTGGAAATGTGTATTGGTCTCTGGCAGATCGCTTTCGCTGTCCCGTCGTTTGTCTTCTTCATTGGCACCATGAAGCAACCCTGGTTGATCCGCGCTACGCTCTTGCAAGTCTTCCTCACCTTCTTCCTCGGCGGTCTGGGTGGTCTAACTCAGGTGACGAACCTCACTGTTGCCGCCGGCTGGATCTCCTTCACGCTCGCCATCACAGCTTGGTACGTTATGTCGGCTATCCTGCTTGCCGAGGAGGGTGTTGCCAAACTGCCCTACTTCTAAAAAGAAAACACTACCCCATGATGCTGCCTTTCTTCGTCGCTTGCGATACGCAACTTAATAAACGAAGCATGCGGCGCAGTCCCTTAGCAGCTCCTGCAAACACAGCAACATTCTCAAGCAGAACCACTGTCTTTCTATTCTTATTCGATCGTTATACCTATCAAGCTACTCTACACCACACATCCTTTCAACCTCTCTATTTATTTAATTCCGCATGTATCATATATTATTTTTCCCCTTGCTCTATGCCTGGTGCATATAAATAAATAAGTCTGTACAGAACTCTTGAAAAAAAAGTTTGAGATCTCTGTCGGCTCTGTCGGTTCCAAGCGACACGATCTGGGTTTGTGTTACATAGCATGATGGGGCTGGGATAAGAGCCGAATTACTCGGCAAATCGCTGAAAAATCTACAAGCGTGAGAAGTGAAGCCGGCGGAATGATTAACGCGGCTTACGTAGTCGAGTAACTCCGCAGTACTATGCAACAGACTTAGCCTTTTTATCTCGATATGAGCCTGTTGATACAAGGACTCATTTGACAGACTGTCATGTTTTGAGTAGTAAGCCTGCAGGATATCTGACGAGGGAGGTGTACTGTTGCATCATAGCGGAACGAAGCAGGTTTCTCGCGCGAAATTCGACCACGAGTCCGACCAAGATGAACTAAATACATCTCATTCTGGCACTCATATATTCGTGACGATCTGCTTTGCCCTGTTTTATCTGGTGATAGATTTTTCTTGCATGAAACTTGGCTCATCTTGGCATGGGGTAATACGGTGTTTTTAACCACCAAAGGAAAAATTTGCCATGAACGTCATAGTCAGTTGCCAGTCAACCATATACGTATAAAGGACGAAGCGCAACGGACTATCGCCAGGTTTACGTTCCTTCCCGCATGTGACCCGACAGACACTGAAAAACACCAACACTGGCTGCTACATTCTGCTACGATGAATTTTGGCCATGTTATTGTTTCCTGCAAACCAGGAGATGCATCGCGGTGTGCTAAATATACTCAATCACGACTCGCATCGAAATGCAACACATATCCCCACAAAATGTTTCACGCATCCCTTACTAGCCTCACAGTGTACATTTTCGTAGAAGAAAATAAAGGTTTGGCAACTAAAATTCTACATATGATATCTACCTCCTATAGCTACTGGTACAGGTATTACGTCGCTTTCCAATTGATTATCTGTCTAATTAGTCTATTCTCGTTCGGAGTCGGTCTCGTGGAGCTAAAATTCAGTTTTGCGCATACCTTGGAGGCTGGGGATCGTCTATAAGCGCTCGCGGCAAGCTAGTCACTACTCGGCTGTAAGGAAGCGACCGAACAGATTTTTCTACAGATGGATCCGCCTCACTTACTCACAGAAGAAAAAAAAGCAGAAAAAAGATCTTTTAACGGGGAAGGGCGCAATCGGACAGAAGAGAAGAAAGACGCAGATGGAAAAGAAGACAGGACCAAGACAATGTGTTTGCAAGTATGAGAGGTGAGGCTGTATCCTCCAAACGTATAGCAATAGTCAAGCTTCCATATGTGGCATTTGATGCTTCCTTTTTAAAAAGGGAGCGTCTCTGGTTTGCGACTGAGCTCTGTGGGTTCCTGCGCCACTTTTTCATGCGCGCCATGTCCGTCAGAGAAGAGAAAATATACGTGGAGCGTTACCCACAATGTCTTGACGCAACTGACGCAGCTTTTCCAAGCTGGTTGAGGCATGGACGCTGATGAAGATCATGCGGCTGGTGGGGATCTCGACTGCATCCAGCGTGTCTCGCACTTCGCCGATCTGGAGGAGACACACAAGTCCAGATACACAGAGGTGTACTTGGAAGGATTATGTACATTTGGGTAGCGGTCACGAACTTCGAGGAATGCTGTACCGAGGCAGCAGCCGGCTTGGGTACGGATGACACTGGCTGTTTGACTTGCTGTGCTGGCTGTTTGTCAGCGTGGTCGTCTCTTTTTTCTGAATTTGCTGAGAAATAGAGTATTCCGAAGAAATCAGTGGCAGTACAGAAGAGAGTGAAGGCAAGACCGGGCGGAAAGAGGATGAGGGGATAATATTTTCGGGTTCAAACCGCATCTTGACCATGTCCTTCGCGTTGTTACAAAGATACCTCATTCCAATGCGCCGCAGTTCCGTAACTGGCGACACTGATTTCCAGTTTCTGTAGATGATACAGCCCCCCGAGATTGTTTCGTTTTTCATTGATCAAGTCAGTGACTTTATAGATGCTTCGGGGTATTGCGTGTGAGTATACAAGGTGCACTACTATTACCGTAGTGATGGCTTGCTTCGAAAGCTATTACTACAGAAGAAATTGTATTCATGTTATGTTGCTCTAAACACTATTATATAGGAGGGTAATACAAATCTACTAGCAAAACTATATCTGACAAAACTACTTGTAATAATGTGAAAGTGGTCAAATTACGACAATACGGTGTATGTGGTTGTGATGCGGGATCGTCAGATAGATTACAAACATTACCACATCACTTTCCCACTGAGCAAGAGGTTATAAGCAATGAAGATGTACTTGGTATGGCCATATACAGGAATGCATAGTTGTCCATAAAAAATCCTACGAATCAGTCCATCAGTATCCAGAGTAGAATAGAGCGAGGTGAGCCTTCGGCCTGCCACTCTTCCTAATCCTATAAACATCCCAAGCACAGCTCAAATATCCTATGTATTGACCAGCAAGAGCGCTGAGCTGATGAGTATGCACAGTTCACACAAAGGGAGTGTTGTGAGACGTTGCACAATGTGGGATTCAACTGTAAAACTCTGAGGAGCGATGTGTGTGTCAAAACAGGGTTGTTTCCGAAACAAAGGGTCCGTCTTTGTATTGCTTCAAGTGAGCTGCTTGCCACTGGATCTGTGGATTGACATCATTCGTGCCATGTGGTACTGGGCATCTGCGTACCCCGCCATACAAATACTGTAACAAACATAATCTATTCATTGTGCGACGGCGCATCATTGGCTGCTTATTTGGAGAGAACGAGGGAAAAGAAGAATTAGATAGGTACGTCAAGAGGTCCGCCAGTTTTAAAAGGCCATCGATACCCATAGAAGATAAGCGAAATAAAACGCGAGAAAGGGGATTCCTTTACATTTCAGGCATGGGAGAAAGAAGGGGTGCGCGTTGACGTTGTGTTGCGTTCAGACGGGAGGGCTCCTCTTCACTTTTCTCTTCCGTTTTCTCTCCCCTTTTTACGACCAAAAGGGACGCACCCACGTTGCATGGCATTCATCTTTCCAAAACTCCTCTATCTGAGTGTCTACACCCTCTTTGGCTCGGCCATAGCCTATTTGGCGCTCTTCTACGATGAAGCGCTGCATCTCACCTCGAGTCAGATTGGCCTCCTCCTCGCCATCACTCCTTTTGTGCAATTCGTCTCCTGCCCGGTGTGGACCGTCGTCGTTGACAAGCGCCCGAACTGGCATGGCCCTCTCATGGCCCTGCTCGCCGTCATCGGTGGCCTCGCTGTCATGGGCTTGTTGCTCATCTCGCGATTTCTCGTCGACACCACTGTGCCCGATGGCAATCAGCCCGAGCAGGACGGGGATAACCAGCGCATAGTCCTTATGGCCGCTGCTGCACTCGCCTTTGTGTTTGCCTTCTGCGGCCAGCCGACGATGACGTTGGTGGACAGTGCCGTGCTCAAAATTCTCGGGGATCAAAAAATTCTCTACGGTGAGTGCGGACAATGGGATTGTGTCACCTCATTCTCATACTGTATACCGGATGAACGCCCGATGGTTTGACAGGCAACCAGCGCTTATGGGGATCCATCTCGAACGGTGCCTGCATACTCCTTGTGGGTCTATGGGTGGGCGTGTCAGGCATCGAGGCTTCCTTTTATATCTTTGCTGCTGGTGTGACCGTTTTTGCGATCCTCGCCCTCTTCACCCGGTTTCCTCCCATTTCCGCATCCCAACACCCGGGCGACCGTCCCACCACCACTGCTGACGAATTGAACGAGCCTGAGGACGAGGAGCGCCGCCGTCTTCTGGCCAGCAAACGACAAAATATCATTCCTCCCAATTATGACCCTCATAACTACCAATCCACGGCTTCTTCATTTTTTACCGCTCTCTCCAATGCCCGTTCGGTAAGCAGTATCAATGACGGCACCAACTATGTTGAAGAGGGTCTACCACGCCACGACAGCTTTGCCAGCTACGCAAACACCGAGTTTCTAGACGAACATGACGATCTGATCCGAACCGCCACCTCTTTTGCCGCTCAGGACGTACAGATGGAGGCGAGCCAGCGTATCGCCAACCTGGATCATTTGCCCTCTCTTGGCCTCGCCCTCTCTCAGATTCCCACTTTGGACACTTCGCTCGCTGTGTTTGCTGACCTTGGCAAGCCAGAGACCCGGCCACCCCAGAAATCCACCTTGCGCCAACCCCGAGTGTGGTCTTTCTTGATCACTACCATGCTCTATGGTATCTCCTACTCCATGATCTCCCAGCTCCTCTTCCTCTTCTTCCGCAATCACCTCGGCATGGAGTCTTCCTTGATGGGCTGGACCGGGCCCATCGGTGGTATTGCTGAAGTATCGACGTTCTGGCTGTCCAACAAGGTAAACTTTAGTATCTGTTGAATTTCCTTTGAGAATCCACGTCATTGCTAACAGGTCCAATGTGTATTGTTTGAATCGAGAAGCTTTTGGAGGAGTTCAGTGTTACCTTCTTAATCGGTTTAGCGCATCTTGCCCTCATCATCCGCTGCCTGATATTTACATGGCTTGAACCTGGGACGACAGTCTCCATTGCCATTGCGCTCGGTCTACAGCTTGTCTCAGGTAGGAAAATGAGAGTATATCTCAGGCCGGAAGGGTATGGTTTCTGATGGCTCACAACCTCTTCTGCGCTTATGCAGGTTCGTCTTATGCTCTGGCATGGTCCACCTCGGTCGCCGAGGTCGACTCTTATTTTCCACTGGATCAGCGTGCCATGGCGCAAGGTATCCTAGCTGGCCTATTTCTGGGCCTTGGTTATGGTCTTGGTTGTATTTTGGGCGGCATCATCTTCAACGACTATGGTGCTATTGCATTATGTTACGGTTCCATCGGTGTAGCCGCTGTCAGCCTCGTTGTTTTCACGATTGGGCGACATCTTTAGTGTGTCATACGTTACCTACTTGTTTGCGTCCTTGTAAATTATCGCTGCAAATCTAATCTGCAACCTACAATAAAGTCAGATTCTTCGGACATCTTGCCTCCTAGTCCTTTTTTTTTTTTTTTTTTTTTTTGCTCGTGCGCTGCTGTGGGAAGCGCAGCCATCACAACGGCTTCAACCATCATGTATATGCACATCAAGTCGTCACTTCTAAGCTAGGTAATACCCTGCCGCAATCCGCACGCTTAGTAAACGCTCATGCACGACAATGTGATATGCGCGTGTTTCACTCAGATAAAGCTGATCGATTAAGAAGAAATCGTACATCGAGAACACTCCCCTGAGCCCAAATTGGACCTACCCAATGACCTTTTGCATCTCTCACAGACCATCTTTGATTTCATACTTTCATTGTTCATAGCGGAGTATACGCTCCTGCACTCCTAGTACCTAAGCTGTTTCTGATGAAAAGACAGGCCTGGGCATCATTATTTACGCTATTCCCTCCTCGTTCCCATTGATATACTGTACCCAATTTCTTTGATTCTCAAATAGGAGAATATAACTCAGTGGCACAGTTAGGGATGAGCTTGTTGAACTGAACACGCCCATGAAGTTCTGCTCAGCAGGCTGGGGACCTTAAATAATTTACATTCGGCATCTTGACTCCATGCAGTGTTAGTATATATACAGTATGTCTCGATAATATTTTAATGGTCAATGTGCCTCAATCATCTAAAGTCATCTAGATACACAATGTCAAATCAGAAGCTTCTTGCCGTATACCGCATGGTGTGACATACTGCATTTGGACGACCACAGCTCTCGTGATAGCTGTATCAGTTTTAACGCTGCATAACCAAATAGAGAGTGGACGGCGTATTTCAAGCGCTTATGCTGCTAGTAGGGACCGATTTAACATAAGTCACGTATCCACCAAATACTTGACACGAGAAAGAGGAGCCAGGTGCCATCCAGGATATACACGCTGGAGCTCGCAGGAAACTACGCGAGCCGTCATACATGCAAAACCACTCTACTATCAGAAGTATTGACATATACTATATATAGCCTGTTTTATGGCCGAGCGAACCCACATCGTGTGACGCGCTAATACTGCTCACATGGCGTGAGGCTGTGCTTTGCATTGAAGCTTGGCGACAAGTAAAGGTACACTACAGCTGTTCTAAGTATACCCAGGCTAATTTTTTCATCTGTTTATTTTCAAACTCTTGATCAAGCATCTAAGGTATACAGGGCTGACACATGTTCTGAGAGACGACAGTGATAGAGTATGTGATGCTTTCTGTGTTGACGTATATATCCATGGACACAATCGAGCAGCTCTGCGAAGGGGATATTGCCAATAGAGATCTACGTAAAATTCGATGGATTGGAAGATGTCTATACATAGTATTGTGCTATGTGCAGTACCTTTAAAATATTTGCGCAATCCTCGGAGCCCCTTGTTTGGTTATCACAACTGGGGTACCCCAAATAAACCATGTAGCCGTTAGTTTAGGCTTCGCTAAAGGATGCTGTGTTACTCATAGAAGCAAGTCGTCAAAACAAAACTGGTGTGGCCGATCGTTTTCTCTCGCTTTGTGAAACTTTCAGCATGAGATTCCGCGCGCGCGCGCGTGCGGTAAGCGTGCCGTTTCTTCTTTGTTGCTTGCATCAGCATCACATGATGCTATAATTTGTGCTCTCGTTATGTCGATGGACCGGTCGCCATATGGCAGCCTTTTGACCCATAAGAATTATGCTGTACTGTTTGGAAGTGCGGGCGCCTAGTGCTTATTTACGGTTCCATGCTTTTGTCATCAATATCTATTTCAACTGTTGGTAACATACTCAGAAGGGATCAATTATGAAGATATATGAGAATTAGGAAAAAAAGAGGGCACCTGCTCAGGGTCAGCGGAGGTATAGGATTCGTCAGCATTCATGCCCATTGCCAGGGCGAAGGAAAGGCCGACCGATAGAAAGGGACAGCGCTGGGGGAGCGACGAAGAGAGCGGGTAGTATCGGTTGAAGCGCGGGGAAAGAGGGGCATGAAAACACGTTGACGTGTAGCCAACCATGTAAAGTGCCGGAATAAACTTGGTTATGGCAGGCACAAATCAGCAGCAGAAGCTTGGACCTGCCATTCACATTCTCGGAACTTTTATTTCCTCTCACTAAACGCACCAATACCTCCCGCGGACAGCTTGAAGCAGAAGCTTACTTTAGTGTGATAATGTTATTTCCATATTCGGCGACTATCGATCTTTGTATATGCATCCCTATGCACTAGATAAAAAAAAAAGCGTTGCTGCGCTTCGATGTGATCAAGCCTGTTGTTTATGGGTGCACTTCTAGGTGCAGCGCGCGCGCAAACCAGAAGCAGGCTCCTCCCCCTTACCAGCATCCAATGTTGCGCTATTACATATGTACATGCCCCCGGGCCCTCTCTCTTCTTGTCTTGTAGGGATAGAGCAATATCCCTGTTAAATTCATGTAGCGTGGTCATGCATGGCTGCAGTATTCATGTGTCACAAACGGACAGATCATTTCATTCTTTCAAAGAGGTAACGGAATTCGAACAAACTTCTTTAAGGCTTTGTTGTCCATCCTCAAGAGGGGCTCTCACTTTTAAATGGAGCCTACACTTGCACGTATATGGAAGCAAATGGCATAATACGATGCCTAATGATAGCATTTTACATACGTGAAATGTGTCCACTATGCAAAAGGAGCGCGGGTGGCCCTTGTATGCAGGTAAACACCAATACTAACATACAAAACTCCAGATCACGTTGCTCTATGTTATGCTTACATAGGGCGGATCTTCCTTATTGCTTTTATTGGGCCATGATTGAGCATATAATACTGCTATACGTACTAACTAAGGGAATATGTATCACATTTAAGGAGGTTTATACAGCTTATTTGAGACAAACTATACGAAAACAACACAGACGACATAACGTGCTCTTTTTATTTATTTATTTATTTTGCGCATACCTGGTGGGACACGTACATCTTCAAAAGGGCATGGATAACTTGTTATAATACGATGCATGAGTAGACTGTGTTATTTAAATAGCTGCGCATTTATGGTACATTACGTAGAGAATGTCATGCTTTGAGGTTGGTTCTGTGTGTCAATATAACTCCCGCTTTACATGGAGATTGACTGTCATTATGACGATCCGATCTTGCTTTTCTTTTATTCGGACTCCACCACGATAAAGTTCGCTCGCATCGACGTCCGCTTTTGCCTGTAGTAGGGATCAAGAAGGGAAAGGAGTCTAGGGCCATGCAATATATCTACAAGCTTGTGTCCTGATTGGCAAAGGGCTCCACTGTTTTCCTCTCACCCTCGAATTGTAGCTTTTTACGTACCCACATTTGCATACTGGGCTTGGGATTTCGCTCCACCTACCTCCTCTCCGTCATAGTGCAGACTCTTTCGAATTCGCTAGAACCATGTACATTCATATCTTGACTGGCGACAAGGGGTACACCTGCAAATGGAGGGTGGGTATAGTTTTTGCGCCGATGCGTGTGTTTTGTGCATGTGTGTAACTCGCGGGTAAAGCCAAAAAAAAAAAAAGGCCAGGGAAATACGACACCGAGAATTAAGAAATGCTCGGACACACTTTCCCGCTTTGATTTTTTCTTTGTAGGGTGCAGGTTCTCTTTGCACTAAAGTGTGACGGAGACAAAATAAGGGGCGTAGCTGTGAGTGCACAGCATTTGGGGTGGGGGAGGCACACAGGAAGGGGAAAGGATCTCATATTCATTCTTTCTCATATTATTTCTCTCGGTCTCTTGTTTCCTCTCTGTGTATGTGCAGATATGGTTTGACTCATGCAATGCATCATGTTTTATGTCTCTACAGGTCATGAGACTCAGAACACGAGACGTGATTAAAAGAGGTGGAGTAAGGGGACTATGTTTATACAGGACCACACCATAACCACCTGAAGGTGTTTCAAATAGATGGTGAAATGGTCCGTCACCAGTGGGAGAATATGCAAACAAGTTTGCTATGTTGAGGCGCATCAACGTGTCCAGGGAATACTTCAGGAACGACAATGAAAGTACGTGACACAGATATGCCGTTCTAGTTTTTTCTCTCTATTTTCTACAGCAGAGCTTAAATAAAGAAATTTGAGCCTCTGTTCGGTTAATCCACCTTTCTTTCTCTTCCAAAACATCAACATCTGCACTTGGAATTTTTTTTCTTATAATTGCGTTTCTCCGTCTCTCCCCCGTCTTCCTGATCAATGTCAAGCTATTACACATCAACCCAGGACGACGATGTCTGCTTATCACCCACCAACAGCTGCACGTCCAGCGACGATTCGGGCCCACTCGATCCTAAGCGCCGCAAATACCAATGCGCTATCTGCCAGAAATATTTCAGTCGACCCAGTGCCCTTCGCACACACAGCTATACACATACGGGTGAAAAACCGTTTGAATGCGACGCGTAGGTCATTTTTTCATTTGACACGATTCTGGATGGGCAAGAAAAGCTGAGTTTCTTTGAACAATTTCTTTGTTCAAATCCCCAATTTTTTTAGACCTGGCTGTGGTCGACGCTTTGCTGTAATCAGTAACCTTCGCCGTCATTTTAAAGTACACCGAAAGGTGCCGTCAGCAGCCTTCTCCGGTGGCTCACATGTCAAGATACCGGCAAGCGAGCGACTTCGTTGCGTCCAGCAACTCATGGAGCGCACTGCACACAGACACCACCAGCACACACCGGAGCAAGAAGAATCTGATACCCACGAGACCACATCTTGTTTCAGTCGCTACCACTATGAGTCCAACGACAGCATGGAGAAGCAGCAGCAGCAGCAGCAGCAGCAGCAGCAACAGCAAAGATCATGGATGATGCCACCCTCTCCTCCGTTGAGTACAGGTCTTGCGTCCGACGAATACTCAACCTCTTATGTACAGCCATATGAAGAGACGGTAAGAAATGATAGCCTACTACCTGCCTTTTTTTTTCCATTCTTGCTCATGGTACTTTCATAATTTGCAGTCTGGCCGGGTCCGGGAGAACCACCAGTTCATGGCATACAACAATCACTATCATCGTCAGCAATACCAGTATGAGTATCAGCATCAGCACCAAAGATCACAACAACATACCACATCACCTTCATACTACTGCGATGGCAAACAACCTCCCCAGATACCGCCATGCGCTTCGTCCACCTCGTCCCAAGTACAGCATCCCACGACAGCAACACTGAGGCATACAGGTCCAAGTTATTATCTTAGTGCTACCGATCGACCATCATCGAGTTCACACACGGCTTTCATACGAGACAACACAAACATTTGCTGCGCGCGTGATTGACCACAGCGGGCGTCGCTTTCCCTCCTTTCGTCACAACAAAACAATGTACGATCCATTACCAGCATGCCCATGTGTTTTTGGCCTTGTTAAGATTACGAGCTGCAGCTATCCTTCTCCCAAAACCTACACACAACTCGATTCCTTTTTTGTTTACTCTTATTTAAATGAGCGGATCCCTCTCTCTATCTCTGTGCGTGTGTGTGAGCGCTCGCCAGGTCACACTATTCTTATGCACCATTCAATCTAACACATCACCATAAGCAGCACCATCGATTGTCCCTTCGCTCTTTCTCTTTCTTCTCCTGTGTGCGTATATAGGTTGTAAGATAATCACTTTACTAGTATGCATCCTTACTCACCCTCATACCACACGAAGTCTCAATACAAAGTTAACCTTATGCATGTTTCTTTTGTGCTTTACTGCATTGACCCCTGGTCCGAGTATTCACCCCTTTGTCTGCGTCCGTTCTTATGTGTTCTTTTCAATTGACGTAGAACACCATGGAAGTAATGGGCAGCTCCTAGATTATTCTTGAAGATCGATTCAGATTCTGGAAAATAATAGAGCTACAACTCTCCCATTCGACACCCCTTGTGAGATAATCTTGAACAAATGCCAAGAGTCAAATAAACAACTTTTGTGACGATCACGGCCAGTCGCCTTACTTTTAAATTTTTAACGTGCGTGCATGATCTGGTTTTTATTGTTGCTGTACATGTGATGAAGGGGGAAGAGGTAAAAGAAATGCATACAAGGCCTTCTCTTTCCCAGTCCTGGCTTGCTTATCGCAAAAAGGCGCTCTGCTCGCCTTGAATCTCCTCATCAGAGCCGTTATCGTCAGAGGGGCCGGATGCATGCTTTCCCTTGCGGTCTTTGCTATGGCTATTGACGCCCATCAGCTGTACGTGCCCATCATCCTCATCTTCGCTGACGTGGCCGACATCAAATACTGCGCCTTCTTGCCCTGTTTGTGGTTTACGGCTATAATGTGGGAGTCGCTCATCATTATCATCATCGTCGTCGTCATCTTCATGTAGCTGGGTATCCAAGTCCATAGCTTCCTCTTCATCCTGGCTGAGTTGCATCAGGCCATATCGCGCATTGTTATCTGTTGGGCGCCACAAAACGATAATGGTCATAAACACGACAAAGTAAACCATGTTGAGCATGCCATCCAGGATGAACCAACGCCACTTCCAGTTGCGCGCTGCCCAGTCGTCAGCGTTATGGTCAGAGAAATTCAACACGTTGATGATGAAAATCACCACGACCATCACGACAGAGGATACGAGGAGCCGGTATAGTCGCTTATACATCAGAGCCTTGACGTGCTGCCTTTTCCTATCTAGAGTGACACAGCCCAGCGTTTGTGTCGATCAGCTAATACCCTGTCACACGCACGTGGAAATCCGGGGCCCTGGAGCCAACGGCTTGTTTTTCTTCGTTTTTCTTTTCTTACCAAGCAACGCCAATGTCGCTGTGATAGAGTTCAAAGTCCACTAGCATACAGGGTTAAGCATGTCAGTAGCTCTGTCAAGAGTGTGAGCATACCAAGTAAAAGAGGGTCATAGTAATGCTTAGCGGGAATATGACAAAGAGCATCATCCAACCCGCTGATTCCGGCGAAAGGAGCATAGTGCCCAGCGTGTAAATGACACCAAAGAAAAAATGCGTGCAGGCCAAGATAATACACAGCTTCATCTTGCCTCCTAGATCAGGCCTGATTTGCATTTGTCAGCGATGCCACGGATTCTACTGGTTTTGGAAACCTTTTTGAGAATGCGGAAACAGCTTACCGAACCACACTGTAGCCCATGCATACAATCAGAAGCATGAAAAATGACATGCTACATGGCAAATATTGATGATGTCAGCCGCCTTCATACGATCAAGCCTAGTCCATGACAACTTGCCTTATCCGGCCGGCATTCAGAAGAGCAACGAGCATCATGAGACCGTAGGCTATATGCCAGCGATACGAATTGAGCGCTCCTCCAATTTTGCTGTTGCGCTAGCAGCTTCCAAAGACTTACATGGCGACCCGCTTTGATTGTAGGCTTCCCAGAAACCCCAGTTAAACGCCATCTCAACCGTCAGATAAAATATAGCACCCGATAAGAAATGCTGGACGGGTAATATATCGCCCCAATAGCGGAAGGTTTGAATGCCCCACCAGATGCCGATACCCAGGTACACGATTGTGAACAGGCCGTAGAACTAAGTCATGTACGTAGACGATGATAAGCTCTCTTCATAAGGCGGCACAAATAGCGACAGTCCATGTATGCCTCTTACCAGTAGCTTCGGATAGTCCGTGGCAGGCAAGAGGCCATAGGGGAGGCGCCACTCGACCCAGGCATCAAAGGTTGTGACATTACCGCTGCTATCGGGAACGGGCGCAAGATGAACACAATAAAAGCCGGTTTGCTCGACCTTGTAGAGCGCAATTTCGGGTGTGTCTGGCTGAAAGTCCAGAGCCAGGGTGAGAATGGCTGGCGAGGTCGAGTTGCGCTCGGCAGGCGGCACCTGGACTAGAAATTGACCGCGTTCGGAAGCAGTGCACGCGCCCTGGTGGATGGCGGTGTCGGTGCAAATGTATTCCCGCTTGACGTGAAATGGTCATGCGCATAAATCGCTTTTTTCTTGCGTATTTTACGTCGTCGTCTTACCTGACCGTCCACATCCACGCCCATCTTGCTGCGATCGCGCCATTCATAAATCACAAGGGAGGTGTTGCCACGCGATTCACTTCCGATCGTCACTGGCGTGGGTTGAGTCCAAAGGTGCATCCAAAAGTATGTCTGTATGTTATGTATGCCGTGTACCTTTGATGAACGGCGTCCCTGAGCCCACGAACGCGCCGCTCTTCCAGACACCTGAGCAGGACGTCGCCAGCTGATCGCGTGTGCTAGGCTGAAAAGGCGTTCCTTAGCTCAGTGTCATTGCCGCAATTGCAATGACGCGTACGTACGAGATAGACTTCCTCAGCCAGAGCTGCCATGGCGAGCATGACAATAAGCATGAGAACATCAATCGGCTTCATGGGGAAGGCAACGGAAACAATAAGAGGTTGGTCGCGTATGTAACAAAGGAAGCGAAAATGCGTGTTGTCTGAGTGGATAAATTCAGAGCACAGCACAAGAATCCATGCGGCGGATCATTACCACGTCATGCATAAGGGGTTCCTGTCTGCCCTTTTTTATTTACCGTCATTCTTATCCCTGGAAGGATGCCAGAGTGAGAGCCAGTCTAAGAGCTTTACCCCCGTCTCTCTCTCCTTGCTTATACTTTATTGTTACAGCCAAACTCAGGATTTTCTGTTCCTGGGTAGGATCCGCGGATCGAAACAAACAGACACAAGATATACTACCGCTGGAAGAATTGCAAACAGGACGCTCCGACACGCTGTGTTGCTGGGTCGCTTTATGGAAGGAGTCTACTCTATGTAACAAGCAAAGATTCCCAAAGAAGCGGCATTTTAAAGGCTTATGTGCCAATATAGAATGTCAATCTAGTCGGACAGATCGCCTGCTGGCTGAACTCAGTTGACACACCCACTTTATTCTATTCTACCATCCAACCTCGCCTTACGCTCCTCTTTCCCACTTCATCCCTTCGACTTGCAATATGGGACCCGACGCGGCGGATGCATTGCAGCCCACCACATATGATCGCCAATTTTTGGAAAAAGGCACACTTGCGAAGGATAGAAGGTTTTCCTCTAGCCAAAGCCGTACGTCCTCGTCCATGACGGGCAGCACGACCTACTGGGACCATGATTCGCTCTTTTCCCGGTCGGAAGAGACAATCGTGCAGACCAACGACAAAAAAAAGGACTCTCTGCACAAGGAGACACACGTCGAAGAATGGGAGGAAGACCTCGTCCAAAAGAAAGCACAACGCAACACGAATCTGCTGCCTTTCACCTTTGTATTAATAGGGTCTGTCTTTGCTCAGTCTACTCACACGATACCATCGTACGGAATTCGCTTACTTTCTTTCTTTTTTCTTTTCTTCATAGTGTTTTCTTGTCCTTATTCGCTGTTGCGCTTGATTATTCCTCGACAGGAATCACAATGCTCTACATTGGTTCTTATTTTAAAGACGCTTCTCAGGCTGGATCGGTAACGCTGTGCATGACGGCTTTGAAGTATGTCTGACTGATCGCATATAACTCATACGGGTTCCGGACCCATTTTACAGGCGTCAGCACTGTTTATCCTTACCTCGACGACTTTCCAACCCATGTTTGGAAGCCTGGCCAATATAGCGTATGTATTCTGTGGTTCCATCTCTCTGCCCGTGTCCTTAGGCTTTCTTACGTCATGCGTGTCTCGATGATTAAAAAAATCTCTTTAATATGCATATATGGAATCATATTCCTCGACAGTGGGCGTAAACTGACGATCCTGTTCGCCCTGGCGACCTTTGTGATTTTCGGCCTCCTATGCAGCGCTTCGACGAACATGACACTTTTAATTGTCGGTCGTGGTAAGCCTACAATCTTTTGCTTATGCTCTACGGCTTATGTGATGTTCTATAGCACTTCAGGGTATTGGCGCAGGCGGCGTGATTTCGCTTGCCTATATTCTTATTGCCGATCTCTTTCCTCCACACAAACGTGGTTGCTTTCAAAGTATTTTATCCGCTGCATGGGGTATGTATGGGGAAGGGGCTTGGGAACAAGGAGCGAGTCGATCAAGGGATACATCCGAGAGGAGAGTATGACTATCGTTTATTGGAACTGATACACGACCAAGGTATTGCATCCGTGGCGGGGCCTCTAATTTCTGGGAGTCTCATCGATGGCGGTATGTGGAGGCAAGTTTGACAATTCGAACGGATTTTTGAAAGCTCTCCCACGTATTCGGTTGCTCATACGGCTTCAACAGGCATACGTTTTATGTTTTGTCGGGCATGGGTAAGTGTATCGGACAGCTATCCTGACTTGCTTTTCACATAGTGATGTCGTGTGAAACACTTTAATGTACTGACTGATGATGATACAAATATGTAGCGCTCGTGGCCGGCTTGCTCCTTGTCTTATTTCTGAAGACATCTGAAAATAAGCATGTGTCCCTGGCAGTCAAAGACATCGAGCATCAGCATCAGACGCTGCCACTACCGACAGCAGAAAGGAACCACGAAAAAGCTACACCAGAAAGCAATATACAGGCGAGGCAAAGGTCATTTGGAGAACAATTGGTTCGCTTCGATCATATTGGCACCTTGCTACTGTGTATTGCCTCAGGCAGCATCGTGCTTGCGCTCCAGTGGGGCAGCGCCAGCGCATCGATCGGTGCGCTCTTTTCGTGGCAGTCTCCGCTAATCATTAGCATGTTCGTCGGCGGCGGCGTCTTTGTTGGCGTGTTTATCATCTATGAGAGACACTTCCGCTACCAACCCATCGTTCCCCTAGGTCTATTTTGCCAGAGGAATCCGTGCTTGGTGCTCCTGTGCCACTTTGCGTACGGGCTCGCAGTGTTTGGTATGCATTTTTATTTACCCATGTACTTCCAAGTTGTCAAGGGCCACACCGCTGTTCAAGCAGGTTTAGATATGATCCCAGATCAACTTGCTGGGCCGGTGTTCTATGCCATCACGAGTGTGATCACGACCCGCACAGGCTACATCCGCTTGTTTGTTTATACCGGTTTTGCTCTCATGGCTGTCGGCGGCGGCCTCCTTACGCTTTTTGACGCATCCACGTCTATGCTCCAGCAGGTGATCACCCTCCTCTTGACCGGCGGTCCAGCCGGCCTAATAGTCGAGAATTCCATGATTATTGGCCAAAGCACGGTCCAGCATGCTTCCGAGTAAGTGTTCCAGCAGATATGGGGTGGGGTGAGGTGAGGTGCAGTGGAATGGGATCATCACAAACTGAAATTTTCTTTGTTTTCTATTTATCTTTTCCCACAAAAGAGTAGCAACTGCAACTGCGCTCTGTAACTTTTTCAGGTAACAAACACAAACATGACAGCTTCTGTCATGCAGACGTATGCAAAGCTAAAATTCCATCATGCTTTCTTTCGGTGTTCCTGTTGTGCTTCCCTCCCTTCACTGAAATAGATCTCTCGGAGGCGCGTTTAGCATAGCTATTTACTCGGTGATCATCAACCACACAATGGATACCGGTCTGGCCGGTATCGATGTCCGCTATGGCTACGGTATCGCGAGCCACGTCCAACGCGACATTCTTGCCATCACGCGATTCCCTCCCGGGTCTCAACTCCAGAATGACTTGCAGCAGCTCTACACACACGCCATGCACCGGACGAGCTTGATGGTTATATGCATGAGTGTCTTTGGTTTCATCGCTGCCTGCCTCATTGGTCCAGTGCGTCTACGGCGAAGGGGGCCTACGCTTGAGCATAACAAAGAAGAAGAAGACCCACCCTTAAGGAAAACTCAGCAGTCAACGTTATCAGTCAAGTTGGCAACCGCCGCTGTAGCTGGTAAAGAGGCCGTGACAGAAGAAGTGAATGCAAAGAAGTAGCAGAGATATTGTGTAGCCTTCATGTAATCATAGTTCCTCCCAAGTTGCCTTGTATTTCATTTCTTCGTGATCAATGCAATATTTAAGGCGTCATCATCGTTATCCGATACACCACTATACACGTACACATATACACGATT
This sequence comes from Syncephalastrum monosporum B8922, assembly GCA_000697355.1. Classification (NCBI taxonomy): domain Eukaryota; kingdom Fungi; phylum Mucoromycota; class Mucoromycetes; order Mucorales; family Syncephalastraceae; genus Syncephalastrum; species Syncephalastrum monosporum. The sequence continues at coordinate 174,401 of JNEN01001277.1, forward strand.
CTAACCGACGCGTCACACATTTCATTCTGCGTGCATTCAAAGTAAACTTCTTGAATGTGAACTTCCCGACTTCTTTCCAATTTGTGCAACACAATGCCCGAAAACAGTGCAACAATGGCTTAGTGCTATCAAACATCTCTTGCGCGGTACACGTGTATTTGGATAGCGCTACCACTTGTGTCAGATGTCAGACAGGACTTTATGGATGAAAAGTCTCTATGAAAGGCGGCAAAATTAAATACGTAGAGTGGACGAAACTATTTCAAGAAGTCTGGGACTATTTTTTCGTGTCTTTATCGGTGACAAGCACCGAACTACTGTAAAACTGTCATGCCATTTTCAGCGTTTTAGAGAGAAAATCCGGAACCTGAATCTCGAAAAAAGAAAAGAAAAAGATTCGGGGCACCCAACCTTGTCCTCTCCACCGCTTTTACCAGTCTGCTACGTATGCCACCCAACACGGAAACGACAACAGTGCATACGACGCGCAAAACGCTGACACACTGCCAAGTGCAGGAACGCGTGAAACAGGGCGAGGCGCTGTTCATTTTCGAGAACAAGGTGTACAAGGTGAACCGGTTCCTCCAGGTTCACCCGGGCGGCGAATTGGCTATTCGGCATGTCCTTGGCAAGGACGTCACAGATGAAGTGCGGTCGATGCACCCGTCACGCGTCTACGAAGAGCTCATTCATCGCTTCTATCTGGCCGACTACGTGCCTGAACCCAAACCGCCTCTTTCGCTGGAGCACCAGCCGCCATTCTGGAAGACAAAAGACATGTCGATTGAGAAGGAATGGAAGGGTGGCCTCAGCGTCCAGGCCTTCGACGACACGATCGACGCTCTGTTTACGCATCACGCGACGGACCAGAATAACGACCTCAACACACACGACCGTATGCGCGTCCGTGAGGCCTATCGACGGCTCGAGCAGGATATGGTCGACCGCGGCATGTTTCAATGCAATTATTGGCGCTATGCCAAGGAGTGCTGTCGCTACGTTACGTTTATCTATCTTTCACTTTGGCTCCTTTTTCAAGGCACCGAGCGCTGGCAATATCTCCTCTCGGCCTTCTTCATGGGGTGCTTCTGGCACCAGCTCTACTTTACTGCCCACGACGCCGGGCACAATGGCATCACGGGCAAGGTTGAGATCGACCATTTGATTGGCGTCTTGATTGCTGACTTTATCGGCGGCCTATCCATCGGCTGGTGGAAACATAACCACAACGTACATCACATCGTCACCAATCATCCCGAACACGACCCGGATATCCAGCACTTGCCCTTTTTGGCCATCACCACCAAGCTTTTCAACAATATTTACTCAACCTACTACAAACGCGTCCTGCCGTTCGATGCCTTTGCCCGGTTCTTTGTCCGATACCAGCACCATCTCTATTACCTCATCCTCTCCTTTGGCCGCTTCAATCTGCACCGCCTCTCCTTTGTGTATGTGCTCGGCCATGAGCAGGTCCGGAACCGCAAGCTCGAGCTTCTCGGTATCACCGTTTTCTTTGGCTGGTTCGGCTACGTTCTCTCCTATATGCCGTCCTGGCCCATGGTCTTTGCCTATCTCATGATCTCTTATGTGGTGACCTCGCCCCTCCACGTCCAAATCACCCTCTCCCACTTTGGCATGTCCACCGAAGACTTTGGCCCGGACGAGCCCTTCCCGGCCAAGATGCTGCGCACCACCATGGACGTGGACTGCCCCGAGTGGTTCGACTGGTTCCACGGGGGTCTGCAGTACCAGGCTGTGCACCATCTCTTCCCACGCTTACCCCGTCATAACCTGCGCCAGGGTGTGCCCCTGGTTCGCAAGTTCTGCGAAGAGCTTGGCCTGCACTACTACATGTACAACTTCTCCACCGGCAACGGCGTCGTCCTGGGCGCACTCAAATCCGTCGCTGACCAGGTTCACCTCATGAACGACGTTGCAAAGTATAACGCCGGCGCAAGGCCCGACGCAAAGAAGGCTCAGTAGACCGACCGTTATGTCTTGTCTTCTACCACGTATACCATCATAAACTCCTCTTGATCTGTGTGTTATACTGTATCATATATATTTCTATTCCCTTTCCTCGGTCCACCAGCGCTCACTGCCAGCTTCGCTCGGATAGTGAGCGCGAGGATCGAAAAGTACTTTAAAATAAAATAAAAAACCAAACAAGATTTACGCAGGCACGTCTCGGCCTTCCGTGTCCTGTAAAGGTGTTGCTGTAGCGGTCATGGCGAGCTCACGCTTAGCCGAGTTGCGGCCGCGCGAGACCGGCGTGCTCTGCGTGCTCTCAATTGTTTGGCGTGGTATATCCAGATGCGACGAAGCCCTATTCTCTAGCAGTGGCCGGCCTCCTCCGTTACTGACATTGTAAGGCAGTTCAGACAGACGTCGAAGCCGCAAGCGGTAGAGACATGCGTCGATCGTTAATTCCACTTGCAGGTGGTTCTTGATGATGGATAATTCTACAAGAGCTGAGGTGAGCAAGAGAAAAAAGAGAGAGAGCCATCACAGGAAATGCCTGACATACTAGGCCACGTCGCGCGTTCGCCGCGCGTAATTGACTCCATTACGGTCTCGTTGGTCGGATTCGAAAGCACCTTGAGAAAGTCGCTGTAGCCGACTTTGGGTATAATGGTGATATCACCCGAGTACTTTTGTGACATGATGGATTGCACCTTGCTAAACAGGGCTGGTGCCACGCCGAGCTCGGTGAGCTGCGTGCATCGGTGTTGTACCTCGGTCTTGGCAAGATGCATACACACATTGGCGGCCTTGCGGAGGCACGACGGCGAGTTGCTTTTCTGCAGAAAGGGTATAACGTGTGGATTCACTAGAATAGAGGTGTGAGACTTGTTTTTTGCAGACCTCCAGGTGCGATTTCTACCTTGGCACACAATAAAGTGGTTGACGTGGAAGAGCTCGGAGAGTTTGTTCATGGGCAGGTCGCTTATTATATTGAAGTCAGATTTGGGAGTGCACAGACATAAAATGCTTTCTGCTTACTTGTCAACTGAGCCATCCATGTAGAGTTGCTCTATGGTATCAGTGAGTACAGTGCTAGCGAATCGACGGTCATCATACCGCTTGGGTTCCATGGCACAATGTTGCCTGTTTTATCCTTGACGTACAACTGAGACGAACCGTAGAAAACAGGTACGGAACAGGACACGGCACTACAGAATCATGTTAATATGAATTCCAAAATACTGGTCGATGTTTCCGTGTCTCCTTACACTGCAGACCAGATGAGCTATGCGGTCGTCTCGATGTGAGTGCATGCAGGAATGTCTGTGTACGGGACTTACCACATCGGGGGCTGTTATATAATTCAATAAGCGAGGCATGTCGTAAAGTGTGGTGGAGCTGACTGTGATATTGAGAATCCATCGTGTCCGGTTGAACGCTTCCTGGAACGTCATATCGCCGAGATTCTCTTGCATGGCGTCGCGCAGGATGTCGAGGTCGTACAGTTGGCCTTTGGAGAGAAGGCGGTGAATGCGCATCAAGGGCGTGTCGGGCTGATTTTTCCGCTCAAACACATCGAGTTGGATCCCGGCAGGGTTGAACATGTAGGGGATTTCGGCGTCGGTCTTGGTGCAGACCAGGGCAGCCATGATGCTTCCGCTGGAGGCACCCGAAATGATGCGCGGCAACATCCGTTGCTTGTGCAGACACTTGATCACGCCGAGGTGGTTGAGACCTGTCGCAAAAGTTCAGATAGTGCGTCTCATGACTGAAAAAAAAAATGAGAACTAGAATTACCGAGCGTGCCACCTCCGCTGAGCAATAATGCGGTTCGACCGAAACTTTGCCGGATCGTCATGAAGAAGTCGTGTTTGGCACGCAAGTCGAGGTCAGGGCTGGGCTCGTCACAGACCCAGTTGAGCTGCTCAACGACTTGGTCAATGTACGTCGTTATTAGCTCCTTCGTGCCGACACGTGTGTAGAGCTAATGTCCATGAGTTCAATGCAGGCGAATATGCAGTGTCACCTCACGTACTTTAGGGTTGCCCATATCGCCGAGGTTTCTGGCCAGGCTCGTCCGCAAAGCGAATATCATGGCCGACTGCGACTGGCCAGAGGCTCGCACCTGTTTCAGCTGCTCGAGCCGTGTTTGTACCAGCTCCCAGTCGTAGTCAGGCGACGCAGGGTCTTGTTTCCAGGCGTTCCAGCCTGCAAATGTGCGCATGTAAGCAGTTGAGTGAGACGAAACTCAATTTCGCACTTCTTTCCCCGCTTTATGGAAGAGGGGAAGCTTAATTTCCCCCGTTCCCTTTCTCTTCTATATACCTTCCAGGTCATCAAGAAACGTGGCTGCCTTGAGCCAGTCCTCGTACGTCAGGGCATGGTCCATGCACTCCTGGTAATAGGCTTTGGGTCGAAACATGAAGCGATCGTACAACTTCTATAGCGTCATGTCAAGCGAGAGAACACGCATTTACCCCACTAACTTACGTGGGACCAAAGCCGGGCAACGTCGAATGCGAGCGATTGGACCGATCCAACAACGGCATGTTCAGTGGATGTCTCGTCAGTGGCGACCACGGTCGCGCTGTCAGACATGTATAGTTGGAAAAGGGGGAAGTTAAGAAGAACCGAACAAAAGGAATACGGGGAGCATACAAGGCGTTTCGTATATAATAGCTCAGAAAAAGAACTGTTGCTGCAAAATGTTCGTTTTCACGTGTCAATATGGAAATACAGCAGTACAAAATCGTCATGCCGAACGCATGGGCTATGGTCACGTCAGGAAATATTAATTCTAGGCTACGGAAAGCAACGCAAATTGACTTGCTTTATTGATTTCTCGATCTCTTTATGTTTAAAAGCATGTCTGCATTCATTTATATGTAAAAAGGTACTCTGTATAAGCGACCACATCGTCATTTACATGGAAATGGAAAGGAAAAGAAAGCTACTCGTTCCTATTTTGTTTGTTTCAACATGGAAACACCCGCCTATCAGTTTCGGCTATCTGGCGTAAATTGATGCAATTAGGGCACTCTCCAAACGACTTCATCCATTGGTACACACTCTTTTGGCGTTTACGTAGTACAAGCCCCGCTCATTCACCCTATTATACACATAATGGCGGCGCATATGTCGCGAATAAAATGCATGTGAAAGTGTGAGAGACCGATGAAAACAACACTTCAGGGGTTATAGATTCTCATTGTCGAGTAAAATACACCGTCGATGGTTCTCATGCTCAGCCCGGACCCCTTTTGCTTAGTCAAAAGCCTATATAGCTCTTAGGTACTTATAGGACACTGACATATAATGCATTTGGCAACATTAGCAGATGCGTGCTCTAATATACAATGAGTATTAAGCCTGTAACCAATGTTCAATGCGTGCAGGTAAATTTGAGGAACAAAATTTTTGCAACCATCAGCAACCTCTAAACTGACTGACCACAAGCAATTGTTTGTATGCAACTCTTTGCGTCATACTAGAAGATGGACGGACGTAGCTTCACAGCTTTGTTCCACATGCTAAATTAAAAATGAAAAATATACAGTATCTCAGTTTTTCCTCCTCGGTGTCATACCCGGTACCATACTAGTTGCTTTGATAAAAGTACATTGAGGAAGGCCCATAGCATTGTAATGAAATCCACCACTTCTATTGATTTTGCACTAATAAAATATGAACCTTTTGCATTTCTATATCAATTCATGTAAGCGGGCTCCAGAACTTTATTTTTCGTAATGTTCAGCTCGGCTTCCTGTGCAAAATAGAAGGTGGTTTGCTGAAGGATGCAGAATTGTTTACAATGCCATGAAGAAAACTGATGTATGATCCACACCGGAACAAATTTTTGGATGCTCAGCTTGAGTGTTCCAAACAACCTCACATGGAGGCTCCTATTTCCAGAGATACGTGCTTGCGTATATCGAATAACGATGAAGCCGGATGCTCAATAAAGCACGCGTGGTAATACAAGCATCTACTTCTCTTTTATTTAATAGTGCTGAGAGCTTAGCTTCACGGGAAGTCTCTTGTCGATTTCAACCCCCGTGGAGCGCAAAGATACAGGAGGAAAAAAGTACAGAAAGGTAAGCTTGATCCGACGAGTGAATATGCTTGAGAATTCAAGTACTGAATCTTACACAGATATGAACATATAAAGTTTGCTAATTCTATGACATTATGTGTTCGTACATTCATGCTACGAAACTATGGATACTTTTTTGGGCATAGTAAAGCGAACTGCGAATGCAACCAGTCCTGCTGCCAGTGCACCGGCACCGATAAATTGAATGGCAGCGGTCCATCCAAATGTTGACAAAAGTTTGTTCGCGATAGAGGGCGCACTTGTGTTGGTGAAAATGGTTGAAAATAAGCAAACACCTGTGGCGCGTTGGATATTTCTCAAGCCTGCTACCTCGGCCGCAGCTATGGGTATGAGTGAATTGTAAACACCCGATGTCAGGCCAAAAACGACACCATAGGCAGTATAAGTCTCTATACTTTCCGAAAACTGCCAAATAGTCAAAGCAAAAATGCCTAGATATAAATGTTTAAGGTGTATACAGTATATTGCGTACTTGTTAGTCTGCCTTTACCTGATAGAAAGGTAGTAGCTGCTAAGGTTGTAACTCTACCTACACGATCGGCTACAAAGCCGCTCAATATCCGACAAATTGCGTTCATCCCTGAACCAAATACGTGAAGGCTGCTGTCAGATATGGCACACGCCGCAAACTTATGCCTTACCGCTTATTAGAGAGACTACAAGAGATCCGGTTTCGTTCGATCCACCAAGATAAACCGTATAAGAAGGAGACAAAGTGATTGCTGAAAAGAAGCCGATAGGTGCCAAGAAAGAAAAAACCATGAGTAGGATAAAGGCGATGGTCTGCATATCAGGGTCCCAGAAAACGCCAATGGTGCCCGGTAGAGCAGGCGCAGACGGCGGTGGCCTATACCGTGACCGAGCGAAGCTAGCACTCAGTAATAACAGACCAAAAGCGAAGCAACCGAGCACGCGCAGAGCCACACGAAAGCCAAAATGCGAAATAAGATATTGCGTCAGGGGTGCTAAACAAAGTCCACCAATGCCTGTGCCTGCAGAGCCCAGCCCGACGGCCAGGGCGCGCCGCTTGTTGAACCATTGGCTGGGTAGCGGAATGGCGGTGGAATAAGCCATCCCTCCGCCTATCCCTATCATAATGCCTTGCGTCAGAAATAGCTGCCAGACATGCGTCGCAAAGCTGGCCAAGATATATCCCAAGCAGTTGAGAAAGGCGCCGATGACGATTGTCTTGCGGAAACCAATACAGCGAATGACAGGTGCAATAACAAGGCCTGGTACAAGTAAGGCAGAAAACTGGATGGAAGCAATCCATGAAATGGTGAATTCGGAGGCATCATTCTTGAACGCATGTGCCGTGTAACTTTCGTATGATACAGAGTAACAGATTCCCCGAATTAGTGACTACTGCTGCAGTACATACAGAGGTCGCAAGTGTAGTGATATTTGACTTACTCCTCTTGAAACATGCCCCAGCAGAAAGCGTTGCCTGTCGTCGAAAACCCTACCAGGAACGGACATAGGACGACGCTCCAACCGGGGTTGCGCCAGTCTTCAGTTGGTATAGGTTGATCCCAAGGTGCGACAGTCTCGGCGTCCTCGGGCACATCGATAATTTGCGAATCGTCATTAAGCTCAACGTCTGTGGCTGATGTGGGGAACCCGGAACATTTATTATGGCGGCTGCTAGAATAAATTCCGTCCTTGGCAGCAGGTGGGCATTGAGCTATTGGATGCTGGTCTGTAGACGATTCTTTTCTCTCGGTTGAGTACTCCACCATCGCTGCATGAGCTCACTGTCCAGTTGTGAGAAGAAAAAGGTGAACAGGAGCGTCGCCATGACTAGGGAAAGGGCTTTTATAGACTTTTTAAAAACTCTTATGCGCACATCGTTAGATCTGTGGTAATAAATTGCAAAAGACAATAAATAAACCTGCACCATGCAGGGATGGGCGTATAAGTACGGCAGGGGTACGATGTATATTTTGCAAAAGGATATGCATGTAACTAGCGATCGAGACCGGGGCTTTAAAACGTCGTGGCGCGTTGCCTCCGGCTCACCTAAAGTTGAATGCACTTTCCACAGTGAGACATTACCCAGTAGCAAATCATTTATCGGAGGACCGTCGGTAGAAAAAGAGAATCGACTTTGAGCTATGCAGTATAAACGACATGGAGCGTTATCAATATGCCATCGTAGCATGAATATTAAAGCAAATGGACGTCACGGAAACGTATTTGGGTTTTTCTTTCGGTTGAAGTAACCTTGGCAGCGAGAATTTCTGTCATGTTCCTACAGAGAGGAAAACTAGGCACTTGATCTGAATTAGGTCTAGGCAATGAGCTGAATGGCGATGTCGGTGCTAGTCCCAGGGCGGGTCAAGGAGAGAAAGGTAAAGGCATAATCCCTCTTCAAAGAAGAAGAAATATACATGACGCCTTGGATCCAGCGCATGTTCGCGCTGATCTTAGAGGGTGTCAACAAGGCCTTGAGGTGTTCAAGATTTTTTTATGACGTGAGCGGTAGGCGTCAAAGCGCCTTGTCATCCGTACCTTGTCATCCGTACATTGTTATCCGAGTTCTCTGGCGCGTCAGTTCCCAGAAATTCAATGGGATACGTTGGATCCTAATGCGGTGTTCTTCGATCACGGTATTGAGTTAGCCCCACCTCAAGGTGGTCCTGCTCTTGTTGGGTCAACTGGTAATTTGGTCAAGAAAAGTATCCGTAAAGAGAAATTGGAAAGAGATGTTTAATTCGTGATAGCCATTCGCATGAGTCTTTCAAATGAGACATGAATGAAGACGGTGATATCAAAAACGGAAGATGGGTGAAGTGATATATTAGTCATGGTTACTGGTATACATTAATAAGTCGTAGGTTCGATCAATTCTTTCAGTTTCGTTCCTTGTGAGGATGCAGAAATGTTGTCTTGAATCCGATCAATGATGTTGGACGCTCTGGGCTATTCAAGGCCCAATTTCATGACAAGGTTTTATGTCATGCTTGGTTGCAAAACACATATCACTTTCGATAGCGACTCCGTTACAACTCATCACAAGGTATATTGAGAGGAGCGATTATTCGTGATCGCAAAAGTAGTGTCAATTGCCCAAGTCTCTGGCACAGACACATCAACAACTACAAATGTATCAGTCATGCGCATGTACATAAAAATTTTCAATGATGGAGATGCATTATTTTTATTTCTATAGCAGACCAGCTGCTTCTGTAAATTGTAAATGCAAGGTGGATATGGTATACGACGATACAAGAATGCAGCTATCACAATTTAAGGGCACAAGGTGACGGTGTACTTGGTGGCCTTGCAGCCAAAGGTGCTGGTGGCGTCGTCGTAGGCATAGCTGTAGGCGTCAGCGCAGCCCTTCTTGAACACATCTGCATACTGGCTGGCCTTGCACTTTTCGGGCGAGTTGTATTCACCCGTGCAGCAGTACTCGGGCGTGCCAAATGCAGCGCAGGCACTCTTGCACGAACCGTCAGCGGCCTTGAGCTTGTCCGGGCACGTGGGCAGCGAGGAGCAGGTAGGGGACTTGCACTCGCCCGAACCGCCCTCAGGAGAGATACTCATGGGGAGGTTGAAGCCATCGACGAAGCTGATATCATAAAAGTCTTGGCCACCATAGCCTTTGAAGAGGAACTCGGCGAGGGACACGGCCGAGCCATAGCTGTTGCAGTCACCGCCCTTGCAGCCCCAGATGCGGCCGCTCCAGTCGGAGGAGACTTGGAAATCGTGGGAGGAACCAGCACCCACTTGAACCGAGTTGGAGCCGCCACCGCTGCCGGCATTATCGAGCTTGTTGAGCGTCAAGCCCGAGGAACAGCTGTTCTTGACAGTGATGGTGACACCGTTACCAGACGATGTCGAGTTGCCAGAAGAGGACGAGGAAGCGGACGAGGAAGCGGAAGCACTGGAAGAGGGAGAGGACGAAGAGGAGGAAGCGCTGGCGCTGGTGGAAGTAGGCGCAGCCAAGGTGACACCAGCGATCGCAGCAAGGGAAAGAATCTTGACAATGCTCAACATTGTGATATGAAAAGGAATGAAATGAAGGATAGTGAAAGAGGTTGTGTAGAAAAGAAGGACAGAAGGATCCACGACCGTATTTATACTGCCAAATCTAAGCTGGAACAGATGCAGGTCCGGGTACCTCGTGCCTTAAACTTACCTTCCATTGAATACATTCGTGCTGTCTCGATTTCATAAAAGTGAAACATGGGTCTCGTGCGCGGATATGTGGTCTGTTCGTCTCTGATTTTAGCGCGTCCAATGGCACCTCTTGTCAAATTGAAACAGACGCGGGACCTCTTCCAAAGGAAAATTATTTTCTTTCCATGGGCGGCCCGCACACTTTTTCCATCTTTTCGCATACACGCCTTATAATTTTCTTCGAATGACCTCATCATGTTCTTGCTTATTTTGAGTCAATACCCAATTAATAAATGAGATCATTACCACACAGATAGAAAAATTCCAATTCTCCTGCGACTAAGTAGAAAAGAAAGCCGTTCTGGTAAGACATGTAATAATAGGGTAAGAGCGGGAAACGCCGCCAATGCTGGAGATCTCCGCATGGAGGATCGCCTTGTGCGACCTTTCTTTCTTTTTCGGATATGCACACACTGTCTTCCCATACCATTGCAATGGGAGCAGATAGTAGCAGTAACTACAGGTCAGGTGGCTGTGCAGGAAAGACAAATGTGAAAGTGGTTCTCTGCGATACCTGGGCACATTTGGAGTGAGGGCCCCTGTTCTCCTGTGGGCGGGTGTATGTGTCATGACAACCCGATCGCACCTATAGGATCGCTTGGTCTGAAGGACAGAAAAACAAACAGACCGAGGGTTACACCCGACGAGAATTGCTGGGGCCAGCATAGATATGCGTTGCAAAAATACCGTGCCCACCGTACAAGTTACTTCTTTGCCTCAACTGGTGCGGTGAATACATGGAACACTACTGTATACAGCTGGTATTTATAATCGACAGAAAATAAAAAAGAGAGTAGAAACATTTATACAGCTATGTAATAAAATAGACCAATAGAAAATTACAGGGGTGTTATATAACGGCTATTTATACAGACGAGCTCGAGTTCGCCTATTCTACATAATGGAGCAGTTGTCATGGTGCAACGGTTGGCCAACATTCGCTTGTCTTCGTGGCCGTCGCCAGCTGGGTCTGCCTTGTAGATCGGGCAGGGCCACAGGCGCAATTACAACGGGTGGTGCGCTTGGCGGAGGCGCCGGCGCCGATACCGGTACTGCCTCACCAGCTTGCGGATGATTGTTGGGATAGATGATGAAGTAAGTGTTGCTGCCAGGCGCGCCAGGCACAGTCATAGGTTGACCCGTAGGTGGATTCACAGGTTGGGCATACATGTCACTGTAATTAAATGAAGAAAGCGTCTCGCGTCTACGGTCGTCGATGTCTCTTTTATATCTTTTTTGAAAATCTCACATGGACATGTCGTAATGCATGGAGCCTGACTGCGCAACGCACAAAAGGAGCCCGGCGCCCTTGCTTTGTACGACTTTGTTTGCCGCCCAATGTGTAAGTGCTGCTGCTGCGGCGGCGGCGGGATGGGGGAGGGATGGGGCGGTAGCCCCCGCCACTTGTCGTATTCTGCGATTACCCTATACGCCACAGCACATACATGATAGCTCATTTGGCTCATTATGATCGCATCTCCTGTCTTATTGCCTGGCTCCGATAGGCTGCAAACCTTGTTCATGTGCGTTTCTAGTCAAGGCAATTTTCACGCACAGACGATTATCAAAAGCCATACCAAGTGACGCACTGACATGCGATCCAGAACGGATTGACTGGTTGCCACAAAACCATACCGTAGATGGATCTCATGTGCGCAAGTGTAATGTATGCAGCATAGATTATGCGCGAGTCTGGATCCTCTCTTTTTTTTTGGGAACACACAAAATGGTGGCAGTGGGTCAGCTGATCTCTTTGATGTGGGGATCGGCACGGAAACATACAAGCTGAGCACGCCACACGGAGAAGGCCGCGCTCGATCATACGCACAACTGCATATACGTATCTCGCATAACATCATATACATAGATCATAATGAGTCGCTAAAGGGAGAGAGGGAGGGTATGTTTATTGTCGCGCAAAGAAAAAGAAAAAGTGACGCCTGAAAGAGGAGTAGAGGAGTAGAGTAGAGGAATAAGGTAGCAAAGAAGAGGCTGCTGAAAAAGAAGTACGTAATTATTTAGGTACCGCGTCAGCTGCAGAAAAAGACACAGCAAATGTATCATATAGATGGGTGAGCAAAAAAAAAGAAGTAAAATAAAAAAGAATTATATGCGGAGAGTCATTCACGACATCTCTTGTTCAACGTACCTGTCAGGATACCTTGCTCCACAAGAGCTTCGGGCTTCGGACGGTCATGGATCTTGTGTTCCAGTTTATCCTGCAGACGATGCTTCTCAAGCTCGATCTGGTTCTGCTGCAACGAGGGCGCCACGTTGGCGCCTGTTGAAATCAAGTCAGCCCAAGCTCGGTGACTCCCTCCAACTTCCATGTATTTAATATGTCCTCACTTACTCTTCAATATATTATGTTCCACAAGCTCCTCGCGCGTGGGACGCTGGTCAAATTTGTGTTGGAGGGACTCTTGAATCTTGCGCTTGGCATCTTCGTCTTGTTGCGGCACTATCAGAACGCGTCGATAAAAGTGAGATACAGAGTCGCTAGGGTAATAACAAGGAGGACACACTTACCCAAGAGGATGTTCTTGTCAAACAGTTCCTGGGCGTCGGGGCGGCTGGTCAGGAAAGACTCGAGCTTTTCTTCGGGCTTGGCGTCAGCAGCTATCGAAAGGGAAGATAAGCTATGTGAGCTGATACTTGGTTTATATGGCTTACTCATGGTACAAGGGGAAGAGTGGTCTGTAGGAAGGTAGAAGAAGAAGAAAAAAAAAAGAAAAGAAACGAGAGAGGAAAAAAAAAAAGAGAGAGAGGAAGTAAGGACGTCGCCTTTTAAAAACGAGCGATATAGTGAGAAAAAGGTCATGCGGACAGCCAGCTGCACGTAACAGATCCCCATTTTGCCCCTCATTTCTGCCTTAGAAAAAAGAGCGGACCGTTTTCTATGACGGATAAGGTTGCGGAAAAGAAGAAGGAAGGCTTGCCACTGCCTGTCACAAGCTACTCCTTTGACATTGTCTACCGCTTCAAAAACGATCCTTTCACACTCACCGCGACGTATGTTGTCGCTTCTTTGGCGGCTGCATTCCTCAGCAAGTACATTGTTGTCGCTACCGAATTCAAATTTCCATATCCATACACCGTCGCTTGCTTCCAACTCGCCATCGTCGCCTTGCCCGTTTCCGTTGCGCATGGGTAAAGTCAGCCAAGAGTCTGTCTTGTATACAACTTACTCATACATGGACTTAGACTGGATCGAGTGATACGGTCATGGCGACAGGCTATTCCTTTAAGCGTAGCGAACGCGTGTTTGGTATTTGTGAGTCCACTGTTCCTGTCGCACGTCTCGTATCATCCCATCATGCAAGCCGTGTCTGTCCCTTGCACACTGCTTTTGCTCGGTACGGTGCCCCCTGCAGCCGCCCTTCTCACTCTTTCCACCGTCGCCGGCGTCTTTGTTGCCTCAAGCGATGCAGCCCCGCTGTCCTGGTCAGGTCTTTTCTATGGTCTCCTCTACGGCTTCTTGATCGCCTTGAACAGCGTCTGCATCCAACGTGGCCTGAAAAAGACGGATGTCTGGTAATGGTTCAACGGGAAGCGGGTAGAAGTAAACACTGACCGTCTCATTCATTGTCGGGACGCAATAGGCCCTTACTTTTATGCAGTGCGCTCCTGAGCTGCATCTTGTTCCTTCCGCTGCTTTTTGTTTCAGGTGAACTGGCCGACATCCGTGATTCTATCATGTTCCTCAACGAAACCGCCTTTTGGTTCCAGCTGGTAAATCGAGTTACAGTCACACGTAGATGCTCCTATTGACAGACAATGGATAGGTCCTCGGTGGCTGGATGGCCATGGGCCTCAGGCTACTCGCGTTCTTGCTGGTCAAGATAAGATCACCCGTTGTACATATGGCTGCTGTCGGATCCAAGGTACACAAACAAAGCGAGACGTAGCAACTATCTGACACGCTTGAATAGATCTCTCTGCAGACCCTTCTTTCCGCCCTTGTCTTCCATAACCCTCTTTCTTTACAAGTAAGGATTTATTTGTATATTATAGAAAAAGGCAAGCGTCCTGATGTTGCGTTCCATTTAGAGCTTTGTGGGTATCACAGTTGTGTTGATCGGCTCCCTATCCTACTTATTCTATAGTAGACCATAATCGCATGAGTCACACCGAACATATCATGCATACATACATATATACACATATACACATATACACATATACACATATATATACATATATACATCTGCATCCATTTCTAAACTTACCGCAGCGCTGTTCAAGATGTGTGCCTTGAGCTCGTCTAGACTGAAGGTCAGCACGTGTTTCCCGGGCGTGACGTTGGACTTACCAAATTTAGCTTCACTCAAGGGCGAGAATCGGATCATGTTGTTATCAGGAAAGTGGTCGAAAAGGTAGGATTCGGTGATGGAAAGCTGTGCGCATTGCTGTGCGAGTTTGCCGAATACGTTGGTGTCTGTCCGGTATCTGTGGATGATATCCTGTTAGAAATAAAGTAAAAAAGCAGGGGTTTTCTTTGCAGGACGACACGTACAATCGATAGGCTTCCTTGTTGAGGCAATGTTTGTCGACGAGGCCCTCAAGGACAACCTTTTTAAACATGTTTTTAAGATAGTGAAGGACGTGGAAGATGTAGTCCTGGTAGGGTCGCCAGGTAGGGAATTGCTGTGTGATGGAGACGTTGCCTTGGACGTCGACGAGGGGATGGAACATGTCAGTCAGAAACGTAACCGACGGCGGGTGGGTCGGATAGCTTTCCGGGATTGTCATGCGAAACTTGAACACGCCCGAGCGATAGAACCCTTTGTGTACAAATATCACGCCGTACCATACTAAACATGCTCTTGTCAGGGTCCAGTCTTTCAGCGGCCATGCATCCCTTACTGTTCAGATTATCCGAAGAAGGCATCACGTAGACGCCAAGCGGGCAGTGACTCGGGTTGCGTAGGTTGATACTAACAAATTACTTTAACGTGAATACAGTGCAAAGGAAGAAAGTTGCTGCAGAGCACAATTACAATTCGGTCATGAGCTCGTAGCGCTTAAAGTATTCCGAGGTAAGCCGCGGTGATTTTGCCGTGACATCATCCTCGTCATCTTCGTAGAAGGAGCGAGTGGGCGGCGGAGCAGGCGCGGCCGCCGTGGGTTGAGGTGAGGGAGGGGATTGCAAAGACGATCGTTTGCTCAGTCGACCCACAAACGACGCTGTGCGGCTGCGGTTAAACAAGGAGCCTACGCCTCCCGATCGTGGGCTTTGTGGTGGTGGGGGCGTTTGTTGTGTTTGTTGCTGTTGCGAAGAGGTTTGAATCGCCGTACTCGGGCGTCGTCGCTGCGTTGCATATACAATAGACGGTAAGTATATGTATCAACAAGAGAACTCTCTTTCCATACGTTGTCCATCGGTGGTCGAGGAAGAGGAATATGAAAGAGAAATAATAATGCTGCAAACCGGTTCAGGGACCCCTTCCTTCCCTCCGATGACTCTGCACCGCATCGCCACTTTCAAACACCGCCCTTCTTCGCCAAGCTACGAGCGAGCCAGAGGGGCTCTAGTGCATACGACGTCGTACGCGGTGTCATCCACGGTGCTCAAAGGAATACCATGACGGGTCGCGTCGTGGGATAGATATTCATCCGTCAAGCCATCTTCGTACTCACACAAAAGGTGGTAGTCGTATGGAGATCAGCGTTCGTTACACTCAAATAATAACCGCCAGCTTCTACTACAATTCCTGACGTCTTTTGGCTTTCGCGTGTGGCACACTTCATTTTGACAGAGCACAGAAAAATAGGCAGAACAGACACAATGATTTGTATGGGATAGACTCTGCTCGTGAGCAGTAATGATAGAAATGTACAATTTATTGCAGGTCCTTCTTGAGGGTGCCCAGGAACTGGTGCTTCTCGGCCGCGGTCTGGAAGCGACCGTGACCGAACTTGGAGGAGGTGTCGATGAACTTGAGCGAGACCTTCTCGATGGCGGAGCGCTTGGTGTGGGTGATGAGGGACTTGCGGAGGGTGAGGACACGCTTCTTGGAGCCAGCGACGCCGCCCTTGACCATGACAAAGTCCTCGTTGACTTCACCATAGTGGGGGAAGCCGCCCATGGGGGTGATGGTCTTGTCCGAGATATCAAACTCGGTGGCGCCCGACTTGGGGTCAGCACCATGCGCGATGCGGTAGATCTTCTTGTTCATCTCGGTACGGCGGTGGTAACCACGCTGACCAGCGCGCGGCACAGAGTACATGACACGGGCCGGATGCCAGGCACCGATACAGGCGACCTTGCGCAGACCGCGGTGGGTCTTGCGCGGCAGCTTCTTTGTACCCCAACGGTGGGTCACACCCTCGAAACCGTGACCCTTGGTCGCACCAATCACGTCGATCATCTCGTCCTGCTCAAACACAGAGCCGAGCGTCACCTCCTTCTCAAAGTGCTCGCGCGCCCAGTCCACCTTTTGGGCGATCGTGCCGCCGTTGACCTGGATTTCCATGATGTGTGCCTTCTTCTGGCCAATCTTGACCTTGGAGACCTGGGTGTGGGCGATCACGCGCACAACAGAGCAGTACTTCTTGATGCGCTCCAGCTCACGCGTGACGGACTTGGCGCCGTCCGCGTACTTCTTGGCGTACGAGGTGAAGGCCTTCTTCTTGGAGCGGTACCAGTTCTTGTAGAAGCGGCGCTTGGCCTCGTCCGAAAGGTGCTCGGCCCAGACGGTGGTGAGCGAGCGCAGACCGCGGGGAGTCTCAATGTAGCCGACGACACCGACAATGACCATAGGAGGGGCCTCAATCACAGTAACAGCCTCGACAATCTCCTTCTTGTTCATCTTGGAGCCAGGGCGATCCAAGTCGCGGACAATGTGGGTCATACCGGCCTTGTAGCCCATGAACGCAGTCAGGTGGACAGGACGCGACGACACGTCCTTGGGGTAGGCCTTGACGCGGCCACGGTGGGAGCGGGTTCGCTTACGGGGCGAGAAGCCCAAATGACCATGGCGGGGTGCTTCGTACTTGCTACATTAACCAGTCCTGTTAGTCTACTCTGTGTACTCATGCGCCATGCGTCCTATTTTTCTCGTTTTTCGTTTCGTACCGGTGAGACTATGGATGAGACATGATGGATGAGCATTCTGTCGTGTGATGAGTGGTTCTGTATGTATAGGCTTACCATGACGGATGGATGGATGAATGGATGGATAAAACCAGTGGGGTATTGGCAGCGTCCACTTGTCTGAGAAGCAGTACGACGGGATTTTTGACAGTTACCAAATATAGTAACACTGCTTCCTGCCCACTTCATTGCCTGCACACTTAAAAATTCAGAGGACTGCGTAGAATGGATGATGGCATCCAGGTGACCTACTGACCATGAGGAAACAGAGCAGGAAGAGGCAATCAACACAGTTTTATAGTGTGTGAAGCGATGACTATTGGAAAAGACGGCCTGAATACAGTACTTGTCTATCCACATTGCCTGTAACTGATATGCGTACCAACCATGACAGGATATGCTGGATATGGATACTTGATTGCTTGCTGCTATACTACACCAAAATAAAGATTTCTGTCAGTCAAGATAAAGGCCTTGTGCAAGAGATAGGTCTTGGATACCTGAGATAAAAGCGACTGGCACACAATGGATGCGTAGATAACGCTTAAACCGCATCTCTTCAAACAAGTACCTGTTGATGTTCAAACTCATGCAGCTACGCACGTGGTATGATGTAGCATAAACAGCTCCTGCCATTCCGCGGGCTGCTGTTACTGCGAGGGAAAAAGCTTAAATGCGTTTCGTATCTCCGGGAGTCGCGTCCAAAGGCTCGTGTCACGCCAGACAGGAAACACGCTCAATTATGCAGGAATACCCCGATTCGATTTTCTTTTCTCTTCTGCATCGTCTGCTCGAGAATGAACGAACACGAGGAGCGACTGCGCGCTCTTCTCAAGGATGCACAGACGCTTGTCGGGAAACAAGAAGACAAGACTCAAGGTAAACTGTCTGGCCGAGCATCATAAGCAATGGGGGTTCCTCACGCGTTGGTTAGATCTCGCCCAGCGCCTTGAGCAATTGCACTTGAATCGCGGCACAGCGTCCTCTGAAAACTCTGAAAGTAATCAGATCCATTTTGTCAGGGAATGTCTCGATCTGCTCAAAGCCATTCAAGGCGCGCTGCTCGATCTGACGCGCGACAGCACAGGTAAATCGTCGTGGGATGCATCGCTTCGACGTGGAACTCAACCCCTGCACAAAGACGCCGCGGCCGAACGAGATCATGTCGGTGTGCGCGATCTGCGCTTGATACACACGTTGCTCCAGGTCGTCGTGTCGTGGGGGCTCTATCCGCATTTTCTGCCGGGCGTGGGTGTGCCGCTTTCCCAGCGCGTCAAATCGGGCTACATCAACCACGAGCTGATGACCAGTCAAAGTCAACCCGACGTGAAAACGCAGAGCAGCCACTACATTCAGGCGCTCTTCGGCTTAACGGCGCCCTTGGTGGATATGGTCAACCAGTCCTTCGCAGTCCAGGCGTACACCACCGTGGGCTCCCTCCTCCACGCAAGACACCTGCCCGACCTGTTTGCCTCCTTGCTGCAAATCGCGTACGGCCCCGAGAAAGACCACCCGAAGGAGCGGGATACGGCCGCACGCATGTTTATGTGGATATTCGAAAAGTAAGCGTACGACAGATGCAAAGGGTGGATGACTAAGCGGCTGCGATAGGTCCGATCGGTTTCGTAGCATGGAAGCCTTGATGCTTTTGCTGGGCACGTCACCGCTCCAAAAGGTGCCTCCCTGGCTCAAGAGCATCTGCGGCCGGTGTCTCACCAAGGTGCTTCTTCGACCCAATGGCGTGGCTACCGTCCTTGAATTCATGGTCGGTGATGCCGATACTCTGCAGCTGGACCACCTCGAAAAGATCAGCAAGCTAGTCCTCACCCAGCCTGCTCAAATCAATTCTGTCGAGGTGTGTTGGTCAGCCATACCCTCTTTCTCTCTCTTTCTCTCTCACTAACCGTCTTCTACCCTTCTCCCTCTTTCCGTCCGTTCAGAAATATTACTCCATCCTATCCCCCCAGCTTCTTCAGGTACTCCATGCCAGCATGTCACGCCCCCAGTCGCCTGTCGCACAAGCAGCCACCTATATCATCAGCCAAATGATCTCGCAGCACCCTGATCTCGCACAGACCCATATCATCCGCCCGATTGTGGGGTCCATGCTCGACGCGTGGCATCAAACGACGTACGATACGCCCGAGGAAGACGGCATGATCGTGGTCGGCGCGCTGGACCGCACGGTCCTCTCCGAAGACCAGATCCAGACCTTGCTGACCCTCCTCCACCGGATCATGATCGGCGGTGAGCCCTCACCCGACATCACGCACGCTTTCCTGACCGCCTCGGTGCAGCCCCTATACCATCTCTACGATTTTTCCATCAAGAGCAAATCAGGCCTGCGCGAAGTCGTCGAGGCCTTGCTCTCGACCTACTTTCGCATCGTCACGACCAAGGAAGCCGTCGACGCCTTCAAGACGATCTTGCTGGACAAGGCCGATCTCGATGGCGCCCGTGTCGCCTACTTTGCGCCAGGCCCCTCCGGCGGCGTCGCCATGCGGCTCAAGCGCGAGCCCAAGTTGCTGGGTGGGAATGAACTGCCCATCGATCCCGCCGCGCTGGTCGCGTTTGTGCAGCGGTTGGATAGCAATGAACTCTCCGGTGACTTGTTTGTGTTTCTCTTGACGCAATATACCACGTTCCAGACCTTGGGTGCGGACCCGCGACTGTAAGTGAATGCACGGACCAGGGGCAACATGCCATAGGCTTAACCTGGCTTTGTAGTATGCTGCTGATACTGCAGCTCATCACGGGAATGCTCGATAAGGCCGGCCCAGCCATTCTCAGTAAACCCGCCCAGATCATTGCCTTTGCGTGCAACGTCATCACGACCTTTACCGACAAACTTGAGGGCAAAAAGAAACCACAGGAGGAAAAGAAGTCCGAGAGCTTGTTTGCAGACATCGCTAATATCGTCACGGAGGAAGAGCGCCAAGATCTGGAAGATCAGGAAGAGTACTCACCCGAGGACGATCTCGAGTCTCTCCTGCTGGCCATCAATCTCCTCCGTGCTGTTATGCATGGTAAACGGCACAACCCCCAGAAACACGAGATAGGTGTAAACTCAGGTTTTATGATAGAAAACGAAGAACTGGATGCGCAGGTCACCCAGCTGTTGGCGTCCGTCCTTGACCCGCTCAAGCAAATTGAAGCTTTTCAGCTGGAGATGCTGCGCGACCCAGTGCACGAGATTGTCCTCGCAATCACATCTTTCCTATCGGCACAAAAGATGGGCGGCACCACGGGCGGTAGCCAGGTAGAAGCGTCTCTTGAAAAGTACCGGGATGCGATGAAGGCGCTTCAGGATGACCTGCTGCCGGTGCGTGCGCATGGCATCGGTATCTTGAAGACCATGGTGCTGGAAAAGGACCCATTGGTCTCGAGCGGTGAAGGATTGGATGCGGTGCTGGATATCCTGGTCAGACTGATCCAGGACGAGGACAGGTATGGAAAAAAAAAAAGAAAGAAAAATAGCTCTTCCTATCTCACCCAACGCTGACTTTTTACATTAGTTACATCTACCTGAATGCGGTCAAGGGTCTGTCAGCGCTGACCGACGTTCATGGCAACAAGATTATCAAGAAGCTCGGTGCGATCTACAGCGATGATAAGCAGAGCTTGGACAACCGGCTACGTGTGGGCGAGGTCCTATTACAGACCGTACAGCGTGCGGGCGACGCATTAGGCAAATACGGTAAGATCAGGTCCGAGGAACAATGAGAAGGTGCTGATGGGCATGCTATAGCCATGGCCTTGGTGACACCCCTGGAGACCGTACTCGATCGACGGAACGTGGAGGTGCCTCTGCGGGTATCGGCCCTCTCGATTCTCAGCGTGGTGTGCCAGACATGCCCGCGTGCATTGTCAGGACAACTCCAGCGACTGATCAACTGGGTCCTAAACATCCTTGATATCGAGAAATCACCTGAAATTCGACGGGGTAAGAGCGATCGACGTAGAAATAGAGAAATGCGAGGATGACACACATACACACACACTCATTGCTCCATACAGCGGCGACGGTGGTAATTCTTTCCCTATTCAGGGGCCTGGCCGATCAGGGCCTGCAAGGATTCCCCGAGGACATGCTGCGACGGACGTATCGCAGCCTGCAGTACATTGAATCAACGGACCCGGATGAGCTCACACGGCACCAGGCCCGCACAGCACTGAGCGATCTCGACACAATCATGCGCAACGAGCTCTTTTAAGAAGGAAGATAGTAATGGAAATGAAATCAGGGTTTTGTCTACTGTAGTCTATTTACACAGGGAGAAAGAGAGTCCTTTAGCTTTTATCAGGACGGGTAATGATCGTGTCGAGCTTGTCGCCGAGCTTGATAAAGGTGTGGCGGAGGACACGTGAGTCGACGAGGAGCTTCTTGCTCAGATTCTGGACCATGAGCGGATTGGCGTGGAAGTGCATTACCCAAAAGCTAGTAGGAATCAGTCAGTCAGTTAAGAGCGAAGGGCCCCCCTTTTCCCAGTGACAAAGACTTACTCTCCCTTGGTATGGTATTCTTGGTGACGCTTAATACGGTGGGGCAGCTTCTTTTCGGTGCCGAGGTTATCGAAGCCCCGCACAACGCCACCCTGATTCATGACATGGGTTGCCGTCGTCTTGATCAAATCACGCAAGTTGTTCTGTGTAATGATACATGTCAGTCTATATGTATATACACACATGTGATAGAGAGCGGTCGCCATAACGATCGTGTGACGGAAGGCTGAATGGTTTACCTCGACCAGCTTGGAGCGGGCAATGCACACCAATTCGTAGAATGGCATGGTGGGTGTATCAAAGAGAGAGAGAGAAAGAGAGAAACAGGCAGAAGTTGTCAGGTGTGAAAGTATTGTCCGCAAAATAAACAATAAATTTTGACACCCTGCGTCCCATTTATTATTTTTCCATCATGATACCCTCCTCCGTTGCGCGCCTCGTCCGCCGTCAGGCAGTCTTGCCTCTTTGCACACGGCAACCGCTCCAGACCCGATGGCTCTCGTCCCATAGCAATGACAGCGACGACTCAAAAGCTGCCAATCGATCCCGCACCAGTGATCTCGAGATTCTCTTGCATAATCTGTTTCCACAGCCCTTTGAGAAGCCCGATCCGATCGAATCGAGTACACACGAGCGTGCGGCAGCACCCAAACGATCACGGCGAGTCGAGTCCTTGATCGAAAAGCAGCTGCTCCAAATGGTGATTGAGAACCGGAATCCGCAGAAGAAAAAGAAGCCACTGCCGCGTGCTGTGCTGGCTCCTCTGTACGGCATGCACCAGATACGCGCCGCAAAGCGCACGTCCGAACAACGACCGATGCTGAGACGCGAGTCGGCCGAGGACATGGAAAAGAGCGACGCCATCTGCCGCGCCATGCTCGAGTGCCACACCAGCCAGGAACTCTTGCAGTGCTTCCTCCAGCACACGGCGTCCATCCCCGAGTCGGCTCAGCTCTACCCGCGGTACTACGGCACCGTCCTCGAACAGGCCATCCGCCAGGCCTCGCTCACCCTCCAGGACCCCTATCTTGCCCTCGCTCTCTTTGAGCAGGTCAAGAACAGAAACATCTACAGCTACGTCAGCGGCTGTACCGTCAAGGCCTACAACGCCATCCTCGCCATGCGCTGGCAGATATGGCAGGATGTCCATGGCATGATGACCACCGTCGAGGAGATGAACATCAACGGTGTTGGCTTCGACGACGAAACGAGGGCCATCGTCCACGCGGCCGTCAAGGAAGTCGAATCCGAGATGATCCTGAGCTCCGACAAGGAGCACGATGGCTTTACCTGGTCCGTGGACGAGCGCCGCTCTGCGAACATCATGCGTGAACTCGTCGGCAAGTGGATCTTCAAATAGCTCCAGCCGACTCCGTCTTTCTTTGGAACGAGTCGATTCAATCTATCTATACATACACATCTTACTTGATCCTTGTTCTTCGCGGAAGCATTCTCCTCGTTGTAGATGTACATAGTTCGTTCAGAAGAACGTTTTCACACCAATAGATTTTGTGCTTTTTTTTTTTTCATGGAACGCAGGTTCCTTTATTCGTTCTCGACCGTTGTCATTCTAGCTGTGCTTGTTTTACGAAGCACGCAGACAACCCGAGCGGATCGTCATGTTGACAGCAGACAGCCTGGCTACCGTAAGCTGTAGTAGATATGACAGACAGCGTTATGCGTAGAGTGTGTTTTTTGGCACCAGAAACAAGATACCAACCATAGTCTCTTGCATTGTGTGATGCGAATGCTCGATTCATTATATGTAGCACAGCCTGCGTATCAAAAAAAAAAAAAAAATAATCACCTATCACCACCTTCTATAATATCTTGTTTGTACATAAAGGTGATTCATTATATAGACATTGTTTATTATCCCACAGATGGGTAGAGGTACATGATATATACATTTGGCCCGATCACGTTCGCCGCAGGCGCAAGAAGAATGCATTTTTGCTGTAGATACTGTCTGCAGGAAGATACTTGTCGTAGAAATCAACAATGAACTCTTCGGGTTTGAATCCAAATTTCTGATACATAATCTAGCAAACCCTCAAGGTGAGCTTCGCCGTTCTATCTCTGTCCTGTTTTGCTTACCATAGCCGTGTTGTTTGCTGACACGTGCAGCGTGATATCCTTATTGATGGCCGTCTATAATGTACGCAAGTGAGAAAAACGATTCATCGCTGACTTTGTCATGCGCCTACCTGAAACAGGTGATACAGCATGAACCTAGAAAAAAAAAAAAAAAAAAAAGAGAGAGAGAGAGAGCGAAACGTCAGATCTGACAAGCCGTATCCCTCACACTTTGAAGACTTACTGTCCAATGCCCGCATGGTCCCAGCCTGGGCGCACCGCGATGTAGGTAATGTACGCCTCCGGCGTCATGAATGCACAGGCGACGACGCAGCGCTTGTAGAGCGCAACAATGCTAAATTCCGGGAACTGCAGGTTTTCAGACACGTCGATGCCGTCCCAAAAGCACCAGCGCAGCAACGCGTTGGCCTGCGCGAGGTGCTCGGGCTGAAAGTAGACATAGTCAATGCTCTCCGTATCGTCAAACTCGGGCGCAGGATACCGCTTGCGGGGTTTGCCTTGGGCGGCTCGGATGAGCGCGAGTTCCTGCATCTTGGGCGTGCGTGATTCATAGTCGCGCCGGATGTACGGCCGGAGCTTGCGACCGGTCCAGAGCGAAAGCCAGGGCTTGTCACGTGTCAGGGTGTGGCGACACCGCGGGTTGCCATAGAGTCGAGAGGCGAAGGAGGACGCATAAGGCGTGAACGTGATGGGAGGCGTGTCGGATGAAGGAGTCGATGGATGTGTCCTGTCGTCGCTGACCAGCTGGTTGGCGGTGGGTTTAATGAGGGTTTCTTTGGCGATGGGAACGAGGTCGGATTTTGACTTGAGGTACTGGTTCACGGTAGCATCCATGTCGAAAAGCTTGATATGCAAGTTGCGCTTCATCTGACCAAAAATCATAGAGTCAGAATCCAGTTGGGTACATACACGCGCGGAA
Source organism: Syncephalastrum monosporum B8922 (assembly GCA_000697355.1). Taxonomy (NCBI): domain Eukaryota; kingdom Fungi; phylum Mucoromycota; class Mucoromycetes; order Mucorales; family Syncephalastraceae; genus Syncephalastrum; species Syncephalastrum monosporum. The sequence goes on from JNEN01001277.1 coordinate 199,283, forward strand.
GCTTACTCTCCGGACCGCGAGCTTGCGTTTATAGCGAGCTGCCGCGGCAGGCAGCGGTTTGCTGGCGTGTTCAAGTTTCTGCAGTAGCTGCCATTCTTGTTGTTGTGTGAGGACGTGTGCATGCAATTTGTCCTTCTTTTTCTAAACTCGGGATCAATCATCTTTTTCACTTTTGAATCTCTATAAACGTACCTCTCCCGTTGCCTTCTTTGTGGTGGGCGATGCCACTCTGCTCACTGTATCGGACGGCAATGGCCCCCCTTGTGCGGTTTGTTTCCACTCGTCTGGGGTCTGTTCGTCCGTCTCGCTTTTGGTGGCCAAGGGCGCCGTTTGCTCCTCTTCAGCCTTTGATGCTGCGGCTGCCGCCTGAACCGCCTTGTCTTTCATGGAGATCAACGTCTCTTCTGGTACGTCTGGCATCACCAGCGACTCCCGGCTGTCTTTTTGGACGGCCGGTGGCGTGGCCTCCTTCGCTGCTGGTAGTGGCTCTTCTAGCTTGATGCGAGGCTCCTCATTCTCGTGCGGTTCTGACGGTGCTGGAGTCTCTCTCCGTGTAGTGTCAGCGGCCGGTTTGCGACGAGTCTACAGTGTGTAAGTCACCTCGATAATGCCAATACGGTTACATACCGTGTCTGTATCGCTTTCGAAGTCAGAGGATAGGTCGGAGACTGCTCCGAAATCGAGGGTATCCCCAGCGTGCGATGGTTCTTCGTGTTTTACAGCGGCAGGTGGTGGTGGTGGTGGTGGTGGTGTAGGTGTGGGAGGCTTGGTAGAGCTGCTGCGTTTCCCTTGCTTCATCTTTTTGGGTGTGGAAGAAGACGACGGCTCGGCGAGCGAGCGTTTCTTCTTGGGCTTGCCTGCAGCCTTGCCCTTGACGGCCTTGATTGGCGGTTCTATAGTAAACAATGACCACCACGCTAGAAAGAACAAAAAGGCAGTGAAATAAAAGATGAGCGAGCGCCTCTGACACGTTCGAGAGACGTACCGCTCTGCTGAAACCTCTCGTAACCCGATTTGAAGAGCTCGCCATGGGTGGACAGTACGCTGGCAATGGTATTATGCCAAGTCGCGGAGCCTTCGTTGGGTTAGGCGCGTAAGCATAACATAATAATCTAAAGGAACGGGGGTGGGCAAGGGGAATGACTCACGTGTCTTTCCCGGAACGAGATAATCCCAGTAATCATCAATGAATTTGCAGATCTCGTCCTTCCAACGGAAGAAGAGGTGGTGCCGCTCGTGATCCGGCTTGCCTCGGTCGGCTATCATCTGGCGCTGTATTAGATTATATAGCACCAGGTGGACAACAGTGACCCAGCTCATGTTGTCGCGTCGGTAGCTTTCTTGGGGTCGGCACGCTGCACATTCAAATACAAGATAATTGTCGCCGAATAAGAGCGTGTTCGGCAAGCACTCGATGCACTCTATTTTACTTTACTGTCAAGCAGGAGTCCCCTATACGTTTCCAGCCCACATACCGGCATGGAAAAGCTGTCTACAGATACTGCAGTGGGTCATGGCCTGGTCACTAAAGGCGAATCAGTCTGGGTCGGTCGAGATCATGCTTGCGATTCTTACTCTGAGTAGGGTCCACCGCAGTAGCAGTAACAGTCTTCGGCATTGGCGCTGTGTTCATCGTCAATCCACGTCAATGCAGTGAGCTAGAATTCAAGTTAAGCTATGCAATAAGCACACGACACACCCTGCTTACATCGTAAGGGAGATCGCGCATTAGATCGCAACTGAAATGAGACTCGCAGAAACAGAAAATGTCCAACGGAGTTATTGTTTGTGATAGTGCTTACCGATTAAGGAAACAACAGACAGTTTTTCTAGATCATCCAGCTACAGTATAGCAAAAGTATGCTGCGACTTCAGACTTACCTTCGCAGTTACCTACATAATAAAAGGTTTAGCATGTACTTTTAGCTCGCCGCTACACAGAATGTACGTGTATGACCAACATCTGTAATATCGACTATTAAACAAAGTCTCGTAACAAGGCATTGATACACTTTACGCGTATTTTTGCTGTAGGAAAATATTTCTTCTTGTCTGCCAGATCCGCGTTTCTCTTTTTGCCACCCTGATTCTGTCACTCCTACATGTGCATACGAACAGGCCTCTTTTTCTTAGAAACAAAAAATAGTTACACTGCTCTCTGTTGGGACGAGATAGATGGGATTTGTTGAGCATCATTCCATACAAGCTCGAGTAGGTTTTGCATTCTTATGAGCTCTCAGAAATTACAAAACCACGCACGATATAGCGCACAATTATGGGTTTCTGACCTATACATCGTGGCCATACCTGTCCGACGAGGATGGAACTGAGCTTCTATGATAATACTTTTTTTTTTTTTTTTTTCAGCAGAAAAGGGCTGAGTTTATTGTCCGTACTCGTCATTTCTATGATAATACATCCTAATTTCATCCCACATTCCTATGAAATTAGAATGGCTTCCATTCGCTATGTTTGTGACAGTGCTTACCAATTAAGGAAACAAGAGACAGTTTTTATCTGCTCGGTAGTTGTTCTTCTTTGTGAACGCTGCAAACTAAAAGGCAAGCGAACACCTGGCTTTTTTCTTGACGTCGCGTTACCATAATCTATTGAGCTTTTTGATGAGCTAATAGACTACTCAGACGCCGACGAAGCCGAAGAAAAGTACTAGAGCAGATGGTAAAGGAAAAGGAGAGAGACGATGTCATTAATATAAACTGAACTCTTTCGAAAGTAAACACACCTTATCGCACGCAATGCAAGTTTGACGGATCGATGCTGCTGCAATGGTCGCACGTTCAAAAGGATCTTGTAGCTGCTACATATAAAATAGAGCCCGTTAGATCCACTCTCGCCGATTGTGAATTTCAAAATCATACCTGAACGTTAACGCTAAGCCGAGCAGGAAATGTAGCCTCCACATGTGATACACTGGACGAATAGTAAGCTGGCCTCTAATTAAGTCAAAGAAACATTAGCGTACTAATAAAACATACTGAGCTGCAGGATTTACCCATATGGTCTTGACAGTAAGGTAGACAGGTGTATAAAACGTTGAAAAGAAGTGCGGTGGGTAGGCTTACTTGAAGTGAACAGCCTTTATATATATATTTTTCGAAAAATGAGACGCTAGATGCGTCCCGGCTTAAACAAGCTTCATTCACTGACGACAAGAAAGGAAGGAAAGTACTGGTTCATTGCTCTTCTGATCATACCGACTGGCAACATTTTACTGCTTAAAGGGGAAGTATTGGTCCATTACTCTCCCAAAACGACGAAAATAAACCACACGCTCTAGATTCGCATCTTTGGAGATATGATGACTGCTTACATATCTAGAACAGAAAGCCTTGTTTTACACTAGAATACATAGCATTTGGGCGTTACGAATAGTATTTATTCCGAGTGTCTTCAATGATGGTCCCTCCAGTCTATGAAGGGTATCAGGTCGGCTACGTATACTACTCTGGGATTCTTTTCGGAAGGGACCCGCGCCGGGTCTAAATTTTTTTTTTTCTGTATACATGCATTTGCTGCAAGGCTGCTCTTTTCGTTCCTTGTTGTTGAGGTCCCGGGCTCACGTAGGAGACCGGAGACCTTGCCGCGCATATCACGCCGTGTCAATGACATTCTTTTTCATTTCCTTTCCTGGTGACGTATTCGGTCATTATACGAGAGCGAGTACCTTACACGCATGTGTACTGCTCCGATGGCGTTAAATTGCTTGTTCCTTCTAGATCATGCGTCCTGCTGTGTATATGCATGTACATACCACAGTTGTCCAAGATTTAACGAAGGTACGTTATTTTTTGTGTCGTCGATAAAATAAGTCACGTAGCACGACCATTCTGAATGATCGATTGGTATATGACAATGAACAACAAGCAAAGCAACGTGATCATGCAAGGGACAAGTTTATTAGCGGTCGTTCAACAAGTTTACATCCTTCCTGAATCGGTGTGAAC